>JAUELO010168269.1:0-16659 GCA_032357855.1 Amphibolips quercusostensackenii | reverse complement strand
AACTTAGAAGTAACAATTTTTTAAATATTAACAAAAGTTTTTACATTCATGTAAATTAGTTAGTAACGTGTCGCTTGTTTTTAATTGACACATTTAAATCGATTTTACTTTCCAAATATCTAACATTTTCAAGAAGAGTAAATAGATTTTTACTATGAGGATGAAAATCCATTTCCCCACTAATTGTAGTTAAACGATTTGTCGATATGACCTAGAGGCTGATATTGATATAAGTAAAACCAGTTCAACATCTTGTCAGTTGAAGCAAAATAAATATTTCATAAATCAGTTTCTGTGTCTAGAAACATGAGAACATCTACTTTGACTCTACTCTTCTTAATGTTTTTATTATTTTTTAATACTGTTGGTAAGTGAAATATAATATAAACTTAATCATTCATGCATTGAAATATCATCGATCGAGATATCGACTATGTTCAAAAATTCCCATTTCACTTTCAAACAGTTAAAACATATGTTATCATCATTGTTCGTACTTCGCAAAATCTTTTGTTCGAGGTGCAGAAAAACTTTCAATTCTACTCGTTTAAAACTGAAATTGGCCACATTTTCAGTTTTAGAGACAAAAGAAAATAAATGTAAAGTAAATTTTTTGCAACATGTGGTAGCACAATGTCGGTATACTAAAAGCTTAAATGTAAAATTTGTTGAGCGTATTGTAGAAAGAATTTCGCTTATGCTATGTGTTAAAGATTTTTAAAAATTATTGCAGGTTAAACTAAAATTTTTACTAACATATGCTAGGAATATTTATATTCGCATGTATCCGTATGAGAATATTTTAGACATGTAGTAAAAATTAATAAGGTTTGAGCCTAAAATTGTTTCAATAAATTCTCGAAATTTTTTTTTAAGTCCCTGTATGCACACTTTTTTTTCCATTATATTATACTATTGCGTATTACATACTGCGCTACGCACATACGTCTATCAGAATTGTTATCAAAAGTTACCAGTAAATTATCAAACATTTACATAAACTTTCGTAAGTTACAATGAATTTCCACAAACTTCATGAATTTTATAAATTTTGCAGAAATCTTATGAACTTTCATAATATGAATAATGATAATAATTTATAGTAATTAATGAAATTTGCACAAATTTATGGAAATTTGTAATATTTGTAGCGATTGATAATTCTTTTAAAAATCATTCATAAGATATGGAAATTATGGGAACTTATAGTAATAAACTGGTAACTTTTAAAAACACTTTTGTTAGCTGCATACGCAATAGCTCACGCAATAATTTTCATTTATAGTAATTTATAAAAAATAAAATTTGTGAAAATTCATAAAATTAGTAGAAAAATACAAAAGATGTGTAAAAATAAATATAAAATATGGAAAGTGATCAATTTTCGTTATCTTTACTTTCCACCTGCTATCTCATGACTGTACCATGACAGAATGCGTCCAGTAGAACTGTTATTAATAATTACCGATAAATTACTATGAAATTACGAAAATTACCTTAAATTTTTAAATTTAAAAAAATTAACAAAAAATTATAGTAGTTTACCGTAATTTTTGACAACTTCCATAACCTTTTTGCTGGACGTCAGAATTGTGCTCGATTAATGGCACTAATGTTGAATATAATGTAAAAAGTTACAAATTCGAAAAGTGGATTTAATATGGCGTCCAAAATTGTTAAATTTACACACGCTTGTCTGTAATTTGGTACGACGGTGTTTTTGGTGTTGCTGATTTCAAAGTTTCAATCAAAAGCTACAGCTCTAAAATTGTGAATCCAACATGGCGCTCAAAAATGTCAAATTTTTTCATATTTGTCTGAAACTTTTTAAATTAATTTATTTATATAGAAGACATCTACATTTTCAATCATTATCAAAAAATATGTTCAGATTCCATGGAATCCATCCTCCACAAATAACATTGAAAATTTAATGTTCGCACTTTTTCTAATAGACAATAAGGAGTCAAAATAATATACTACTCTAAGAATACATATTTCCGCATGTCAAGATTTTTAAAATATATTTATTTCATTGAAATTTTGACCCTTGGTTTTGTTCATATTAGCTGACTTTGAGATTATATTTGTGCTATTTTTATTTTGTATCAATAGAAAATTTTTGGAGATCGTTAAAAAAATTAAAAAAAAAAATTCTGTATTATATCTTGTAGAAGGAGGTGATAGGATGCCACACCATCGTAAAATGACAGCAGAGCGGCGTCTAAGCCGAAATCTTGATCTACCGACTACACAGGTATTCGATACTGATGCGATGATGAGTTCCATGATGGAGATGCACGCACTAAATCTCGGCCTTTTTCCAAATTCTTGTGATGAATTTTGGTATATTACACTTTATTTTTAACTACAATAAAATTGTTGTGAAACACGAAAAAATTAAATTTTCATTTCCTAACCGCCAGTAATTTGTACTCACTGAAAAGCGTTGGCCTCTAGAGGCCTTTGAAACAAGCTCTAAATTTTTACTTTAATAATACATATTTTTGAAGGTAATTTGATGAAGTATCTCTTTTCTTAAGAAATGAAACTTCTAATTTTTTCCGTTGTTAAAGTGAGTCGGAAAACTTGTTTTTTTGGAAAACAGCATTCTATAAATTTTCAAAATTTAAGGAAATGTATAAGTATTCATGGGCATTTATGAAAATGTGTAGGAATTTATGGTAATTTAGCGATAACCTTTGATTAATTTAATGACAGTTCTGCTGGCCGTATGAAATGTGCTTGAAATCTTTAACTGAATGCCTTTTTACGGTCCGTCCGGAAGTATTAGGCATTGTGATATATCTTGTCTACAATCGGCTGCTGAAGTTGTCTAAAACCATGTTTCAACAGGAATTTCTAAATAAGATGCGATCAATAGGGAAATGCATTGCAGTGATAAGATAGTTGCCACTACTTCACAAATGAGCCACATTTTATTCCTGCTGTATAAAGTTATCGCTTTCGAACTTCTTATTAAACATTTTTATTTGCCATAGTACCTTTTGGAGCGTATGCATGGTGCACAACACCTTCCTGTCAGAAAAAAAACAGTGAGCATTGCCTGCATTTGACCGTTGCTGGACTGCCAGACCGACAGTCAAATTCCAATAAAGTACGACCACTTTTAAATCGTGTGAACCACTCTTTACTTTGAGTATCACTCACAGACTTATCACCTTACACAAATGTCGCTCCTTAATAGTAAGTACATGTTTTTGACTTTTAGCATGGGTGTTAAGAAAAATACATTGCGTAGATTTAAAAGCCACCCAAAAAAAATTTCCAAAAAAATACTGCATCTATCATGGCGTATCGTTAAAGT
Organism: Amphibolips quercusostensackenii; assembly: GCA_032357855.1. Classification (NCBI taxonomy): domain Eukaryota; kingdom Metazoa; phylum Arthropoda; class Insecta; order Hymenoptera; family Cynipidae; genus Amphibolips; species Amphibolips quercusostensackenii. Next base: position 13,331 of record JAUELO010168269.1, on the reverse strand, counting down.
CAGTACAAGCATTTGAACACTGCTAGAAGCTAAACAATAAGACGGATAAGTTCTTAGCATTCATGTAGTCGTGTATTAATATTGACCGACTTTTGGATTTGAATTGGGGTATTTTTATTTTGGAATAATAACAAACTTTAAGGGTTTGCGGAAAAAGTTCTTTATTGAAACTCTCTATATTATATCTTACAGTAAGAGCTCAACGTACGCCGCCACTATGCCACGATCACAACGTGAATCAGCAGGGCAGCGTGTCTTAAGATCAGATAAACAAGATTCTAGCCTGGGGAATCAGCTATTAGATTGCGCTGCGATCCTGAGAGCGAGAATTGCATTTGAGCAAGCACAAATCGTTTTAAGACCAGGTTCTTTTTATCAGTATCTGTATATTATTATTTTTCCAGCCAAGCGAAGAATATTGGTATTCAAAAAAAAATTTATTTCTTGACCGCTTTTTCTTGCTGAACAGCATTGGACCCTGGAGGTTTTTGAAACAAGTTTAAAATTTTAACTTGAAAATTACATGGTCTTCGAAAAAATTAAATAAAAATCTTTTTTTTCAGACAGAAATTTTGTAGCTTTCAATGTTTTCAAAGCAAATCCAAAAACCTCGTCTCTATAAGAACAAAGAAATCTACAGAAAACATTTTTTATGATAGTTTAGAAATCCAAAAATAAGTAACATGTGAAACGCTTTGTTTGAGCAAAAGTTATAATTTTTTTACCATAGAGATTTTTCACGAAAAAAATTTTTTTAAAATCATGATCAAGAAATTATTGGGGTTTTTTTTCGGCTACGCGATCTGTTTTGCAATCGTATGTACCAACTCGACGCCTTTGCGCTAAAGACAGTGTACTATTTATCGATCGGATTCAAAAGAACCATAACCATAACCCGCCTGATGGGCGTAGGACAACGTTATTGCACAATGCATCGCATGGTTGGGAAAACGTGCAGGAAATCAACGTGCGCGCACAATGGTTTGCCCACTGCCAGCACGCCTGTCGGTGTGAGAGGACCTTAGTGACTACGTTATCATTGCTACCGCAATGTGTTTTTCGGCCTTTAAGTTGCGTTGTTGAGCAGTTGCAATAAGACTGCGAGTGCAGTGAAAATTCGCGTCGTCAGTTAACGCGTGTGATCACATCGCATATTTCGCTTTGTTTTATCAGTGACTGCAATCATTACACAGTAAATCTAAGAGATATTGCTCATCTGAGGAGGGACAGAAACGCTCCAAGCAATTAAAAACTTTAATTACCCGAAGTAATATAATTTTTATCACGAGGCAGATAAAAATTATTGGTCGTCAGATAATTAGTAGTTGTCGGACGGTTATGCAGGCGTAATAGCCAGCAATAGTGGGCACATTTAGCTACTCAGGTGCCGGCACAGCAGTCCTGTCAATCGGAACACGTGCCGGCACATTCACCAGCCACAGGCAGATATTTTGTCATCTATGTAGCATCAAAAGAAAAATTATAATAGAGAAAATATACAAAACTATACACGATATTACGATTACATGTAGTATTGTAGTGCATTGTATTATTTTGTTTGATATTCATGTCCGTATACTTACTGATGCATCTAAGATTTTTGTCACACTGCAGAAAAAGTAAAATTGTGTTTCGCAAATTATTTTATATTTTTCATACCTCAAATTTTGACTAATCAATAATACGTTGTCTTGAGCACTTAATTGCACAAGAACGGGACTCGCGGCTGAAATAAATGCTTCATAGCTTGCTAGTAAGCGTTTATTTTAAATAATTGTTTTCTTAAGAAACATACGTGTATCTTTTTAAACAGCTTTCTTGCTCTAAGTTTTTTGTCGCTTAAGATGCAGTCGACTCTTATAAATCCAAAGATATTATTGCATGATTTATTACATGTATCTGGTAGAAATTCATCATTTTTGTTCAGGCAAAATTTCGATTAGATCGTTACTCTAACAGGCCTAGAACATCATTTAGAATATTTTTTGTAAATTGCATCAAAGAATTCAAAAAATTATTTTAACTTACAGCCCGATGAAGTAGAAAAGAACTTTGATCCTAAAAAAACAGTTTTTTGGGGAATAGTTCGAAAACCAAATAAATACAACTTGTTTGTCTATAAGAGAAAGATGCACAATAACATATTTGATAAGTATATGCACTTTAAAAATAAAACTCAAAAGTTATTTTAAAAATTTTTAAGAGCCTACTGCGTTTAGTGAGAAAAAGTTAAAAGCAGTTGTAAAGTCCTTCCCCTCAACAGACCTTTTTATCCTAGTTTGTGGACAACCTTACGCGTGGGGAGTTGGATATTGAAGTCTATCAAATTTTAGTAACTTTAACCCACAAATGCTCGAAAGTTCAAGGGTCCCTAAAATAAGGATGAAAAGGCTCATTATTAGACTCTCCACTCAAAATCATTCAGTAGTTCTGAGTGAGGGAATTTCGTAATTTAAAAATAATTAGTAACTATATTTTTCTCACATGACCAGCACCACAACAACGAAGAAAGATGAGATTCAGGGATGGTAAAAAACTAATGCGTATTATTCTATATGCTGTTAGATATACAAAATATACGTTAACCCACAAACAGGCGAGAAATATGGAGCGTTATAAGAGCCAGAATCACTTCTAAACGCTAATTTCAAAGCTATAGAATACAATTTAAAAGATATAAAATACAACTTAGAACCAATATAATGTAATCCAAAATCATCCTCTAAAGCCACCCTAAGAGTTTTTCATAAAATATTTTATACTTGAAGCAAGGCGTCATTCATTAATTACGTAACAGTTTTTTACCTAAAGGGGGTCCAGTGAAGTTACACGAGTTGTTCTAATTCATATACTATTTACCTGATTTTAATTCATTTTTTATATTTTAGGGTTATTCCTTGTTAAATAAAAAAAAAAATTTTAGGAAACGGTTTTTTCAGTTCAAAGCAAATAATTTTTCTTACCAATTCTCAAGTTCTGAGTATTTCTGTTTTTTCTCTTTTATTATGGACTTTGATACATTTTAAAGATACTTACAATTTGACTTCTATGCTGACTCCTAAAACTGTCTGATTATGGTATTACTTGCTTGAGGATAACCGACAGATTACAATCGAAACGTTGCAATATTTTCAAATGTATTCATATTTAACAATTAAAAAAAAAATTTTTCTCGTACAAATCCCTTTTTCATTTCTTTATTCGTTGTATGACCAAAATAATAAAACTTAATGTTCTCATTAAGGTAACTGTTTTAAATCGATCGAAGAGAGTCTTACTTTAAAAATTTTAAAAAGTTGGTAATCAATATTTAAAACATGTTACGTTACATTGGCTAAAGAAAGGGTCTAAACCATTTCTTCATCTCATTACATGTGGGAGGAAAAAGGTAAACAATCGGTAAAAAACGTGTTTCGTAATTTATGAATAGCCTCAAGACACGTGAAAATATTGACTGACCTAGCTTTTCTAGTGATTCATAATGTTTTTGAGCTAACAAAAAGTAACTAGGAACCAAAATATCTAAGTTCTTGGATCTTTAACCTAATTAGTGACTATATTTTTTTTACAACATTAGGTGATCCAGAGCGAGAGGATCCGCAACCTGGTGATTTTGTTACACACAAGGAATACCCTGATTCAGAACTTAGGAATAATTATAGGTGGCGCAAGTGTCTCAAGAATACTTTTTGTTAGATGAACTTCATTGTACAGCGGGTATTTCAAAAGCAAAAATACAATATAGAATAATTTCATTGATAATTATTTATGCTGTGTTAATAAAATATAAAATTTGCTGAACCTAACGCCAAGTATCAGAGTGTCCCGTCAACAACTACGTGGCTTGCATTTCACAATTTTATAATTTCCAAAAAAGTAAACATGGTTTTGAAATTTTATAAAATGATTCCAAATTTCAAGTATTCAATCGGTTTTGGAAACGTTTTCATAGTCGAATATGATATATTTTGTTATAAACATAATAAATAGCATTGACCCAAACATTCACTTTAATTAAATAATGCGAATCTGATTTCTTTCTACTGTTAGAAAAGCCAAATTTTTTTAGACAAATATAGGTTTGAAATGCAATTGATTAGAGTCTAACGAAGTTATATTAATTCCATTTTAACCTTTAGTTATCAACTCAGTCCGATTTTTTAACATTGTATTCTATAGTTTTTTTAGTCATTATTATAAAAATGTTATCTTGGTTTATAGAAATTTGATGTAAATGTGAATAAATTCGATTAGGGTTTTACTAAAAGCCTAATCTATGTATAGAAATGCTGCAATTGCTACTTCACCTTACCGCATTGCATTATTAATAAGGAGGTAAGCGCATGAGATCGTCCACGGTAGATCTGCCTTTTTGAGAGTCAATTTGATTCCTATAGAAGAGGGTTTTTGTTGAAATTTCTTTTTTTAAGTGAAGGTGCACTAATTTTTCTAATATTCTTAGCAGAAACGAGGTCAAGCTGATGGGTCTTAAGAATCTTACATCATAGTAGCTATCCTGATCCGGCTTCGCAATGAAGATTTCCTTAACTTTCCTCTATGCTTTCAAGCTGTATCTCATTGCTAGATATGACCAAATAATGCTGCACAACGGACATGCGTAATACGAAAATCCTTTCTAAATTAATGCGGGAAATACTGTATTATGTCGTGCAGTTTTAGGTGTTTCTAATTGTTTACCTATCCTTATAATATTCTCAAATATTCAACGTATTGGATGCTTAAGTATTTTATTATTCATCTCAGTCATTTTACCCGAAAAAAATATTAATGCCCTCAATTGAGATAATAGGTTACTTCCCAAGGTCATCGAAAGTCCATCAGTGTAAGGTATATTATCGATTCCCTAACATTACCCTCTTCTCGAGTCCCTCAAAGAGTTTTGTATCTTATTATTATATCTTGTTAAAGTTGCCTTGCGCAAGCCTCAAATTCGATTTTTTTTAGCTTTTGTCAAAAAGGCTTCGAATTATGAGGACGATTGTCCTCATAAGCTTTTTTAATGCATTCTTGTTGAATGTCAACATCAAATTCTATTCGTTTGATAGAGTTGCTTCTGTCCAGTACAACACGCAAGAAACTGTTTGGATCATCCCTATAGGTATCCCAGGCAGCTGCTTGAGGGTTCCTATGCCTTTGTACCTCAAGTTTATTGACTGCCTAGCAGAAGCATATCTGTCTATGATCTGATAGAAACGTATTCGACAATACATGCCATTGCTTAAACACTTCGCTAATATTTGTCGAACATTAGGTCAAATCAATTAACTTGTGATACTTAAACGTCGCGAAGGTAAGTGTTTAAACCCTACTTAATAAAGTTCAATCAGTTGTTAAAAGTTAATCTTATAAAATCTTCATGCCTGTGGTTTGTTTGTTTACTACCCGAAGTCGAATGATGTGCGCTAACATCACATTCGATAAGCAACTGCGATCTTTCAACACAGCAGTAGTCCACCGGATTTCGCCTTTTCTTAAATGTTTCATCCTGGGAGTAAAATTGTAGGTGCCCTGAGAAAATCACTATAAACTCATGGCCATGTGTCATTCTATGTGTTGAAAGAACACTATGGTATTTCTTATTTTTATAAAAATTATTTTAGTGTTTATCTCTCCTCACCATTAGCGCTCTTGTTGTTTAACCTATATACGTATACTACCTTACAACTTCTACATTTTATTTAATGTACTTTACATTTTGTTTTTCTACTTTGTCTCATACGTTATTTTCTAATTTAATATTTTTGCTATTTTTTAATAGGATTCCATAAATTATATGTTAACCAATTTTTCCTAGTATTATTACCGGGTATTTTAAAATCTTGAAATAAGGTAAAATAACTGTGTTCAATCTATTAAAATCTCTCATCCCTTCGTTGTTGCAATTATTGTGCATTTTAAAGTATCGTGAAACCACAAACTTTGAAAGATCTATTATAAATTTAGTTATTTGTTGCTGTCACAAAAGAATTTATAATCTATATGGAAAAAACTAAATTTACTTTTAATAATTTGAATAAACATGTACCCTTTCATGTCATTAAAGAATGTATTTATGAAGTGTACAAATTGAACAATAGAAATATTTAAAAAAAAATAAGCAGAATTTTTTGGAAAATATTCCGCCATTGAAGTGAAATTTAAAAGTTAAATCTAAATATCTATTATGTTCTCGCACGTGATTAAAATTACCCATCGTTTCTGGATATTTTACAGTCTAATATACCATCAGAAGTTGTCAACATTTTGAGATTAGGAAGAGGTATCAGTTACAATTTAAGGAAAAAAGTTTGTTTGGTTATTACATGTTGTAAAAGGTGTCAACATAAATATTTATTAATTTGCAGGTGATAAATAAAAAAATTGAGATTAGAACTCTAAGGATTATCTAATGAACTCATCATAAACAATAATTTACTTTAAAAAATAGATGAAGAATTGAAAGAGGGATGCTAATTGACAAATAAGTTTTAAAAGAATAACCCTGATCTTCAGATATCTTGTGCGGATAAAGAAAATATTATAATACCAATTTAAAAAAGTTAACTAAGCAAAAAAAATTATGCCAATTTTTAATAACATCACAGTTTCAAAATAATAGCAAGTAATCCCTTAAAAAAATTTTAAAAAATTTTCTTTAAAATCGGTTCGTTATCCATTTAGACCTAAATTATCAACAATAGGTTCCCCGACAAGGAAATTAGAAAAATGTATTACAAGCGTCATTAAAAAATTAATAACAAAGTCCAACAATTCATTAGAAAGTAACATAGGTTTCGTTGAACCTATAAAAAGAATTACGACTCGACCAGATCATAATTAAGCTTCTTGTGAAGTAGTGGCGATGTTCCCTATTTACTTTCACTTAAAAGAAAAATTCTATAATCAGAAATTTGAAACAACAATACGATCTGTTATATTAACTATTTTAACTAAAATTGCTATTGAAGACGTTTAGTATACACTTTTTTTAAATATAAGGAGTACAGTGAATAATAAATCAGAAAAAGTATGATTTCCATGCCTTTTTTATACAAGATATGTTGACGATCAAAACAAATGATGGCAAAAATATAACTAATTAGCACAGAAAGTCATACTTTTTTTGACGTAGCTAGAGCTTTTTTTTAAATCATCCTATACAAAATAATATTGCAATTGGTGAAAATATGGTTAGAAGACTTATAAAATTGTTACATTTTTTAATATGTGAGCTTCTAAGAATTAACAACGTTTCTGATAGTTTTCTTAAAGTTGTGTAAAAAATAAGTGTATTTGTAAAGTACTGTTGATCTATACTTTGAGAAATTATAAAAATATGTAAGAGACTTACGAAATAATGAAGATTGACACATATACTAAAAAAAACAATATTCACTCGTACTCTTGCATAAAGAATCTCCTGCTAAGAAAGCCTAAGCTATTTTCAAAACATGTCGGTCCTAAAGTAGCATAAAAGAGACAAAAAAAGAAAAAAATCAATGTCAGTGAGGTAGTTGGTTGTCTCTTTTCTATTTCTCTCTCTTTCTGCTTTTGTTATACGTCTGTCTATAGAAACATATGTGTCTACCTAAAATCTGTTTAAAATTATTTCGCATAACCAACACTTTTTGAATATTCGTTTTTTTATACTGGGTTTTGGACTTTTTATATATTTAAGCGCTTCGTCTAAAAGTTACATTTTTGACACAATTTTGCTTTGCTTATATTGTGTTTCTAAATTCCCTCCATAAAAATTCAACTGCTAACTTTTTCATTGAGAATTTATCTTTTTTGGTTTAGAATTTATCTACCTCATTAAAAGTTAAGCTTCTCTGTTTGATTCAAAAAATAATCTTTTTTGATCAAAATCTATTTTTTTTTTTTGGTTAACAATGAAACTGTTTTGTCAAATTCACTGAGTCTTTGTTGAGGATTTTAATATTTTGTTATAAAAATATTGTTTAGTTAGAAATCTAACCATCGGGTTAAAAATATTATTCTATGCGTGATGTAATCATGTGATAGTTACTAATTAAATAATCTATAGTATTTTCTTAAAAATTTGACATTTTTAGTAAAAAATTAATCTTCTTGGTTAAAAATTCATTGTCCTAGTTCGAGATTAAACTATGTGGTTCAATTTTATCTAGTGTGCTAGAAGTTGAATATTTTTAAATTTATGTTGAAAGTTAAAAGTATTTTAAATTGAATTTAATATAGCAGACAAAATAACTTTATTTAAAATGAATTATATACCTATTTTATTTAAAAAATCTTATTTTTCTGTTTTTATAACATTTTGTCCTGCTAGACCTGCTATAGTCCTTCAGTTTTAATGGACGCCTAAGAAACTAATCTATGTAACGTTAATTTAAATTAAAAAAAAGTTAACTTACAATAAAAAGTTCAGCCAAATAAATTTTAAGTCAACCGTCCTCACCATTGAATTTTATACGTAAATTTTCATTAAAAATTGAATAATCTTCTACAAATACATAGATTTTTAACCAAATAGTTTAATTTTCTGCATAGAAGTTTTATTTTTAATTCAAAACAATTTCTTTTTAACAAGTGAAATAAATTTTCAATAAAATGCATTGTTGAATTCGTAAATTTGAAAAGCTCAATTTCTAACTGAAAATAAAATATTTAACAGCTCAACAATGAAAGATTTTTATTGTGAAGAAAATCAAAGTCAAAATTGACCAAAAAGACAAATTTCTAAAAAATTAATTGAATTTCAAATAAAATAGCTAAATTTGGAAATATCAGTTTTTAACAAAAAATGAAATAGTTAATTTGTCAGTCATAAAAAATTTTTTGATTTAACCAAAAAAACACAAATATTTAATAAAATACTTGAACGGTGTAAAATAGATAAATTTAGTAACCAACTGGGTTCGGCGCCAGGCGTCTACTTGGCGTCACTGTAGACAAAATTTTTTAAAACGACTATTACTAATTTTTCTCAACAAAAAAAAAGTTCCTAGCTCAAGGTAGATAGAATTCGTGAAGGTCAGAAAAAGACCATGATACTAGATTTCAATAAGATGGACTAATTACTAGCGTTTTTTCAAAAATTAACACGGTCGCCTGAAGGGCATGAACTTTGGACTGTTCTTTCCTTTACACAAACGCAAATTGAAATGAAAATTTAAATGTAAAATACATGTTACTAACTCGCTTGAAAGATTAACAATTAACGATAAGTAACACTGACAAAGAGAAAAGTCAACACAGAAGGTTTCATTAATTGCAAAAGGAAATTATTGGCGCGGGAAGTTTCGATTGCTTTGTTCGAAATGACGCGTCTCGTTGCTGCCATGACACTATTTGTTAGAAAACCGAACAAAATGAAAACAAATAATCTCACCTATCACTTAAAAGTTCGAAGAAAAAAAATTGAACCATAAAAATAACAAACCTCGAAGTACAAAATGTCTACTAACGCTTACCTGGATCTGCGTACTTTCCTCCTTTGCAAGAAAAAATTCAGAAAAAAAAGCTCAATTCTTGAGCCAAATTAGCGAAAGCTCAACAAACAAAGTCTCTTAATGCGACGATGGCCGATACCAGACTAGCGTGTCTTTTTTGCTCCTCTCAGCCCTCCCACTTCTTTCCGTGCCGCAGAGATCTTCCACCGTCAGGTGCTGCCCTCTTCAACTTCGTATCCGGGTGCCGTTCTCTGGGAGTTAGTCGGGTGTTCCCCTATTAGAGTGCCGACTCAAAGTTCGGCAAGATGGCTACGCCCAGTGTTTTGACAGGTGCCGGAAATAGTATGTCTCGGTGCGTTGTTAGCAAATTTATAATCCAGAAGGACGTGAATTAATTCTCATTTGGGAAGGTATGAGTGTTGTGGGCCCCGTAATTGATAGTGCATCGAAGAGTGCAGTTTTTTTAGTCGGCTCAGTGGTGGCAAGTGTTGAGCCGTATGAGAGAATAAAGACTGGGGAATAGTCTAATAAATTATGATTAGACGTCAGCTCTTTAATTAGAGTAGACCTTAGGGTAACTCTCTTTTTTCAATTTGAGTGTCAGTTAACATGTAATAAATACTTTTTAAAACAAAATTTAAAAAAAATGGATACGTACCCCTAACCAATATTAGCTCTATTCACACTTATTCTACATTTAAAGAATTCCTACGCACTCATTCATCTTCAATCCAGATTTTAAGCTGATGTTGGCCATGGTTATTTCGCTGTTAGGTGTTATTAAATAGAGTTTATAAAACCTGTAGAAGTATCCATAACAAATAGCAGGCCACCACTTTACAACTCAGATCGTCAACTAAAATAAATTTATTGTTGACAAAATAATTTAATTTTCAACTAAGAGTTCATTTTCTAGCCAAAAATTCATAATTTTCGTTGAAACACATAAATGTTGTAAAAAATATTTAAATTTTTAAGTAAAAAAGATAAATTTTTGATCAACAATAGAATAGTTGCATTTCCAACACTATCAAAATTTATGCAGAAGAGCAGAAAAGAATTTGAGATAGAACAAAAAAGATTTTAAAAAAGTTGAATTTTCAATCAATAACGATGAGTTTTTAACAAAAATTTAAATCTTGTATGGATTTTAAAAAAATAGAACAGTAGACTTTTTAATTAAAAAGAATGAGCTTTTAGTCAGAATCTTTACATTTTTTATTGGTTTTAAATTATTTATTTCGCATTTTCTTGAAAAACGAGAAAAAAAAAGAGAACTGTCAAGTCTGCGATTAACAAATAAATAGGAATTTGAATAATTTATGAACTAAAGTAAAATAGCTCAAATAAATTGAAGTTAATTTTTGTTACCTTCAAAATATAAGGTTCAAAAATGTCAAATTTTGCCTAATAAATAAAATTAATTTTTTTAATAACACTTTTTGATTTCAGGTTGCACATTTTGTAATTAGAACGACAAAAAATGTGTCTGGCTTTTAGAAATTTTAGTCGCTAAAGAAGCGGTAATGTAGTCCATCTGTAATACTAAACACTTATTGTTAATAAGACATTTCATTTTTCTAAATGCTACCTTTTATGGAAGTAGAGGAATTTAGAAATATCAGAAAAACACATTATATACTTGTGAATAAGGTAAGCCCTTATTATTTTATTTATTTATTATGATGTAAATATATACTTATTAGATTTAATCTTATATTATTGTTAAGTACAAAAGCATCTGTTCTTCAATTTAGTAAAGGGCGATGGCTTAAAATAAGTCAGTATAGTGTGAGTTACGGTAAAACATAATAATAATAGTTTTTAAGAATAGGGATGAAACCTGACAAAATTAATTTTTTCACATTAATATTAATAATATAAGTTTTCAATAACAATAATGAAAACTAATGTAATAAGGTTTTACTGTAAATCACGCTACATTCACATTGTTTAAACTATTTTTGTACATAAAATTTGAAAAACATACTCTACTTTATGTAAAATTATGTTTCAATAAGAGGCTCTCACCCTAATATAAACTATTATGTTACATCTATTGGTGAACCCAGGAGCCTTTAAGAGTTAAAGCATTATCTATAATTTCATAAAATGTTGTAATAACTTGCATGATTAAAAATTATTTTTGTACATTTCAATGGATATGCCGACTTTCAGCCAAAACTGGATCAACTGGGTCTACCTATGGTTAGAAAAAGAGGTTCCTTTAGACACGATTTCGCAATATATTTATTTAGGATTGTATTGTAGTATTTAAATTACCTGCCTGACAAAAAAATTATCTTTTATTGATTTCAACGACTCTGACTATTTTCAATCTTCCACCACTTGTTATTTTCACGTCGTGCAATACGGCCTCCATTAAATGTCACTAGATCTCCATTCTCCGCTGTATCAGGCTGTGGATTTTCTGATTGTGTAAGAAAAATATATATTTATTGATTGGGTTGAATATTTGAAAAAATTATGAACTTAAAATTTTTAATTTGTATGTGCTAGGTTACGCTACTGCGTCAGTCAATGTTAATACATGCCTTGAGGAGCTATTAGAGGTTTCAATAAATCACGTGGCCCAAATTACGGTTATTTTTTGCTTTTCTTTGCCTGGTCCAATTTTCCAACTTTTCCTGTAGTTTTTCGCCATTTCGTGGCACTAGGTTACCCCACGGACATAGAAATTAACGGGACGGAGCACAAAGTCCCATCTTAAGATGGGTTTCCGTATGGGCGATAGAAACGCGCGACTTGATTTTGCGCGATTAGTGATTCATTACGGGTTTCCTGCGGGGCGTCTAGAGATAAGTGACCAGGTCAACTTTCAATTCGTTGTGGATGATTTTAGACACAAATGTTTAATTTTTAACAATGAAAAAGAGATTTAACCAGATGCACTAAAGCAAAAATATTTGAATTCTGCACTAGAAATGTAACTATTAAATGAAGAATTTTAACTTTTCATTAACAGGACCAAAAAAGACGACAATTACACGAAAATTACAAAATTTGTGATCAGAAAGTTGCCTCTTTTCACCAAAAAAGATCAAGTCAACTTTTAATTCGTTGCCTATATTCAATCCAGTTTTAACATTTTTCGTCCTAGAAAATCTGTAACTAAATTGCTGAATTTTTTTAACAAAACAGATAACTTTTTAATCCAAAACAGTGTAGATAATTTTCAAAACAATTGTTAAATTTTCAACAATAATAGAGAAATTTAACCAGATGCACTAAAGCAAAAATATTAAATGCTGCACCAGAAGTATAAATTTTAAACAAAGATTTTTAACTTTCTATCAACAGGACCGAAAAAGACGACAATTACACGAAAATTGGAAAATTTGTGACTAGAAAGCTGCCTCCTTTTCACCAAAAAAAGATCAAGTTTTTAACAAAAAAAATTACTTCCAAAAGCAAATAAGAATTAAATTTTGTACAAAACGATTGAGTAGAAAAAAAGTGCAGTTACAACCAAATAGTAAAATTTTCAACTTAGTAATGATTTAAAAAAACAATTGGATAAAAAAAAGAATTTTTTATGATATACTTGAATTCTTAACTAAAACAAATTATCTTTGTAACAAAAGCTTCATCTTTACGCAAAAAAAGTGATTTTAAACCCAAAGACAAATTTTTAACAAAATAGATATATTTTCAACAAAATGCATTAATTTTTAACGTAACACTTCAATATTTAATCAAATAGCCATAACGTGAATAAGAATTTTTATAATTTATAGATTAAATAAAATTTTTTAAATTAATTTTGAATCATCCATCATTATAATAGACGGTACACATCATTTTCAAACACTCAAGTCGCGTCGGCTGGGCGGCTAGACTGCTTCTCGAGCAGTTTAGACGCAGCTATTTATATCC
>JAUELO010168089.1:0-16663 GCA_032357855.1 Amphibolips quercusostensackenii | reverse complement strand
AAAACTCATACCTCCCCCCCCCCTCGTTAACCCACCTCGTACACTAAATTTCTTGATCCCCGAATCTATAACAGCTAGGCTTACCCCGAAAGGGATTCGACTTAATGATGTAATAATAATTTAGTCTTTCAGGTTAATATTTAAACCAAAAGATATAATTTTGCACGATAAAAGACCAACTAAAGAAGGGTTGAAAATGCTTTGAACTTCGTATTCTACACAAAATAGTCAAATATGCAACTAAACAAAAATTATTTTTCAACCAAAAACAGAACGGTTAAACTCTCGGTTTGAAAAAATAATTTTCTACCAAAAACAGTACAATTTTTCAACAAAAACAATAAAATTATAAGTCAAAACCGTTTATATTTAATCAAACAATTGCGTTTCTAACTGAAGAAGAAATTAAATTCCAACCAAAAGAGATGATTTATGAACTAAAAAATATCAGATTTCCACCAAATCTGGTATAGTTTAATTTTTAATTGAGAAAGTTAATTTTCTGCCAAAAAGCACGAGTTCTTACAGCCGAATAGTTTATCTGTTAGCTTGAAAATCTTTAAACAAAAACCTTAATTTTTAACATAGGCGTTTAGCTTTGAACAGAGTAGTTAAATTTTTATTTTTAAAGATAAATATTTGACGAAAAATGTAATAGTTGATGTTTTAAACAAAAAATATTTTTATTTAAGATCAATAACAGTAAAACACAGCCAAAAAAAAATTAAGCAGTTTTAATAAAATAGATCAATTTTCAAGGAAAGAGATCAATTTTTAACTAAAAACATTAATTATTAGCCAAAAACAGAAAAAATCATCAATAAAATCGTTAAATTTTTCACTAAAGAGATGAATTTTTGAGTACAATGATGAATTTTTATCCAGAAGAAAAAAAAACAACAAAATAGTTAAACATTCAATCAAGTAGTTAAATTTTTGACTAAAAAAGACAAATTTTGAACAAAAAATGGAATAGTTATTTTTTTATCTAACAACAAATATTATTAACAGAAAAAGTAATACGTAATGTTTCTACAATTTTTTTATTGTTTAACACAAGAACAGTTGAATTTTACCCAAGAAGACCAATTTTTAACCAAATAGTTAAATCCTCGATTGAAGCAGATTAATTTTCAATCAAAAAGTTGAGTTTTTAAGCGAAAAAGATAAAATTTTTACCAAAACAGTTGAAATATAAACCAAGGAAGAGTTTTTGATGAAAAGGAAACAAAATGTTATCTAAATTGTATACTTTTCTACAATACAATTGAAAAGACATTTAAAATTAAAGATTTTAAATAATTTTTATTAAAATACTTAAATTTTTAACCAAAAATAAGCATTTTTAACCAAAAAAGATTAAATTTCTACCCAAAAGGCGAATTTTTAACAAAAGAGTTGAATTTTAAACTGAACAACATTTTTCAGTCATGAAAGTAAAGAAAGGTCAACCAAATTGTTAAATTTTTAACTAAAAATGTAATTGTGAACCAAACATTTGAGAGGGCAATCCAAAAAGATTTTTCTTCATCAAAGAATTTGAATTTTTAACCGGAAAGAATATATTTTGAAAAAAATTGTTGCATTTTCATTAAAATAATTACATTTGTAACCAAATATTAACGTTTTGAACCAAAAAAGATAAACTATTAAGCAAAAATATAGTAATAGATTATTGAACTAAAAAGAGCTAGCTCAGCAAAGAAATTCTTGTTGGGCTCTATTAATAATTAGTTAGCATTTTAGTTAGCAGTTAGCATTCGAACAGAAAAACAAGAAAAAGTAAAAAAGACGCAAATAGGTGTAAAACTATGAAGCTCGCGATAAATAAATAGATTTTTTGAGAATTTATAGACTATAGAATAATAGTTTACATAAATTTTGAAGCTCATTTTTAAACTTTTAGAATATTAGGCTAGAAATATAAAAACTTATTAGAAAATAGAGTTAATTTTCCAATGCAATTTTCTTATTTTGGACTAAATACTTTAAAATCCGGACAGCACAATGTGTGGTTTGTTGGACTTTGCAACATTTCAGGCCCATGACTAAAGTTAGTTTAAACTTCAAAGAAAGAAGTTTGAGAACGATAGAAAGCTTAATAGAATGAACTTGTCTACATTTATGGTTCAAAAGCTTTAGGAATTTTTAATAATAATCGCTGTAGTATTGTATTGCCCGTCAATAATAAATTTCAGAAAATTTTCTTTAATTTTTGGTATAACAAATTTTATTAAAATTTTTTTTTTATTTTTCAACTTTTTTAATTTTGTAAATTAAAGTGTAACGACTTTTCTGTCATTATTAGTTTTTTCTCTAAAAGTGATTTTTTTTCAAACTCAAACTAGAAAAAAATACAAAATTATCAAAAATATTATAGTTTAATAATTATTTAAATATTCTTTAAAAATTTTTAGAGGCGTACATTTGGTAAAAAAAACATTCACACTGTAGTAAGAAAAAAATTATCAAAAAACATTATAGTTAAATGTAGAATCGAAGTTGTGCCGCCTTCATCCATGTGCGCTGCTTGACCCAATTTACAGTATCAACAACAAATTTTGATTTAGATTTTAAAATAGTCATAATTTTTTTCTTCTTTTCAGCGTAGATATTTGTATCATCTATTGAAAAGAAACAGATATAATTTTCTTATTTTAATAAGTCCTTCATCAAAAAAACGTCGGTTACACTGGCATATCAAACGATTCAATTTTGATTTTCTCAAAGCAGAAGAATTTTCTTAGGTCAAAGAATTCTTATGATTATACAGTATTTCTATATCTCGGAAGCTTTGTGTTTTTTTTTCGTAAAAAAAAATTTTTAATTCGATCTTTAGTATCAAAAACCGTGGAATTCGAACCTCGAATTTCTTAAACAATTTATCCGGAATTAATCACCTTTTTAGATCAAACCATTTTTTACCCGCAATCAGAAAGTCAGTATTTTTCGCGTAAGTTTTAATTTTTATGTAATCTGAAAATTTCATTTTTAATCGCTATCTGCATTCAAGCCTCCTCTAGGCAAGGGCGAATCCAGTAAATGAATTTGTGCGGTCGACCCTCCTCCTTAAATTTAAGATATCGAATTTAAAATATAAAAACATAAATATCAGGTACGTAAAGTACTTGAGGCTTCTTGATTTTCTTCAAATAAATCTCCATGAACAATGCATAATTTCGAAAATAATCTAATTTTTTTTAATTTTTTCTTAATAAAAAATTTCATTAAAATAGTTTTAAAATATATTTGATATCTAGTAAAAATTTTGATTAAAATTTCATTTATAGATCAGAAAAATAGTACTTTTTTATATTTTTTTAACAGTTTGAAAATGTTAAAAAGTATATAACTTTTTTAATTTGATTCGGAATTAAAAACACCATTAGAATAATTTGCAAGTATTTTTGTCATGTACCAGAAGCCTTCACAAAATTTTCTAAAACTCTTTAAAAAATTTTTTTTTTAATTTTGAAACTACTCTTACTTTTTAAATTTTGGTCTGATCAAAAGATTTCGTTGGAATAGTTTCCAAATGTATTTAGTATCTAGTGAAAATTTAGATGGAAATTTCTTTATCTATCAGAAAAATTTTTTTTTTTTTGAGAATTTTTCAAATCTTGATAAGCTTAGAAAACTTATTAAATTTCAAAAATTTTGCGATGGGGGTTTGTTTATAAACAACTCAAACTAATCTAATAAAAAGATTCTTAAAATTTAAAACTATGATAAAAATGTTCAATCATACCGAAAACGATAGGAAACCCATAAAAACTTAACCAATTTAAAAGGTTTTGCAGAGTGGAATTGCTTTCCACAAACTAGAGCATACTGAGTTGAAAGATTTTAAACATTCAGAAACAAATTTCATTTTTGGTTTATCTTGAAAACGACGAGACACGCGAAAAGTGAAAAAATTTCAGGCGTTTGTAAAGGGTGATCTTCCTCGACCACCAAGAATAAACCATGTAAAATTATTTAAAAATTATTTTTAAAAATGTTGCATCATCTCGAAACCGGTGAGATACGCAAAACTGACAAAATCATCAGGGTTTTATACAACCGGTTTTCCTCGGCCACCATGAACTAACCCAAATAAAAGATTTTCAAAAGGAAAAAATCAAAAGTTTGAATTACCTCGAAAACGACAAGACATATAGGAAAACCTAAAAAATATATAATAAATAACAATTGGTATTAATATTGACGAAATTGATACATTTTGGGATTTCCGAAAAACGTTGAGAGATACGTGAAAACTGTTTTAATTTTAAAAATTTTCTGAAAAAGAATAAATTCATTCGGATTGAAAATAGTCGTATAGTGAGTTCGGGTTGATTCGTATTGAATTAGTTTAAAATTGATTTTCGTGCAAGAATTGAAAAGAATTAAAAAGACTTTATGAATGAGCCTCGGAATCACTGGATTGGGTGCACGAATTAAAAAGGATTAAAAGGTGTATTAGTTTTTTATTAATAATTTTTAGCTATAAGTGTCAATTCTTAATATATCTGAAATCTTTTATGTTTTTTTTTAATAATTTTTTACCAAATACAATGGTTTCTTATGAGAATTTGATAAAACTATTAAAAGCTTTGCTGTATCTCAAAAGTACCCTTTTTAAATTGATTGCATTATCTTTCTTCTTAATGTATAGCGTTTCCATAAATTCCCTCTTTCTTTTGAATACCGTGGCGTTTCGGCATAATTTTGTCCAGTATCAGTATTATTTAATAGTTTTTTAAAAGTGTATTATGTAATGTACATTACAAAATACATAGTAGCACTGTAATTTATCAAGTCGTGCAAAGTAATAAATGGAATGTAGTAATTAACGAGAATAATGTGATAAATGAAGAAGTATTCAAGAGAAAATGCTATAAACGAAATAAAATTTCTAAAAAGATAAATTTGAAAATAGACGCATGAAAGTTTCGCATCTACTTTCGCGAGGCTTCACTTTTATTCATAGAATCTTTTCAGAGCTGGAATGAAGAAATTACCATCCGTTCGGTAAAGACTACAAAGCACATACATGATATCGACCTCGCATCAGAATGAGTAAAATCTTCGTAAAATCTTTTTAAAATCTTTGGAAATGTCTGAAATTCTTTGCGAAACATTTAAAATATTTTTGGAATGTCTGATAATTATTATAAAATTATTGACATCTTTAAATTCCTTGAAAAATCATTGTAAAATTTCTAAAATTTTTGTAAAAATTTGTGAAATATTTGAAATATTTTTTATATATTTGGTTACATTTTTGAAGTTGTTAAAATATTTGGAAAATCATTAAAATATTTCAAATCTATCTAAAATTTTTACGAAATATCTGAAATATTTGTGAAATCTTTGGGAAACCATTGAAAGATTTGTGAAATCTTTGGAAATCTTTGCGAAATATTTGAAATATTTTTTAATTTTTAAAAAATATTTTTAAAATAATTGAAATCTCTCAGTATTTTTGAAATCAATTAAAATTGTTATTAATATTTGAAATTTTTGCAAAATATTTGATATCTTTAAAATCCTTAGAAAATTATTAAAGTCTTTGTGAAATCTTTCTGATATCTTTGGAAATCTTGTCAAAATATTTAAAATATTTTTTAAATATTTGGTAATATTTGTGAAATTATTGAAATTATTGAAGTCCTTGTGAAATACCTTAAATTCATCCGAAATCTTTGCGAAATATTTGAAATCTTAGTAAAATCTTTAGAATATTTGGGAAATCATTAAGATCTTTGTGAAATCTTACTGAAATCTTTGAAAATATCGGAAATTCTTACCGAAACATTTGAAATATTTTTGGAATATCTGATATTTGTAAAATTATTGACATCTTTGAAATCATTCAAAAATCATTTTAAGCTTTCTGAAATTTTTGTAAATATTTTTGAAATATTTGGTAACATTTTTGAAGTTGTTGAAGTATTTGGGATACCATTGAAATGTTTGTGCAATCTTTAAAATCTATTTAAAATTGTACGAAATTGTGAAATATCTTAAATTTATCCAAAATCTTTGCGAAATATTGGAAATCTTAATAAAATTTTTTTAATAATTGGAAAATCATGAAGATCTTCGTGAAATCTTTCTGAAATCTTTGGAAATGTCTAAAATTCTTTGCAAGACATTTAAAATATTTTTGGAATATCTGATAATTATTGTAAAATTATTGGCATCTTTGAAATCATTGGGAAATTATTGTAAACTTTCTAAAATTTTTGTGAAAATTTGTGAAATATTCGAAATATTTTTTCCATATTTGGTTACATTTTTAAAGTTGTTGATTTATTTGGGAAATCATTGAAATCTTTGAAATCTATCTAAAATTTTTACGAAATATTTGAAATATTTGTGAAATCTTTGGGAAATCATTGAAATATTTGTGAAATCTTTGGAAATCTTTGCAGAATATTTAAAATATTTTTAAAATATTAAAAAAATATTTTTGAAATTATTGAAATCTTTCTGTATTTTTGAAATCAAATAAAAAATTTTTTCATATTTGAAATCTTTGCGAAATATTTGATATCTTTGAAATCCTTAGAAAATTATTCAAATCTTTGTGAAATCTTTTTGATATATTTGGGAATCTTTTCAAAATATTTAAAATATTTTTTTAATATTTCGTAATATTTGTGAAATTATTGAAATTATTGAAGTCCTTATAAAATACCTTCAATTCATCCTAAATCTTTGCAAAGTATTTGAAATTATAGTAAAATCTTTAAAATACTTGGCAAATCAATAAGATCTTTGTGAAATCTTACTGAAATCTCCGGAAATATCTGAAATTCTTACCGAAAAATTTAAAATATTTTTGAAATATCTGATATTTGTAAAATTACTGACATCTTTGAAATCATTAAAAAAATCATTGTAAACTTTCTGAAATTTTTGTAAACATTTTCGCAATATTTGGTAACATTTTTGAATTTGTTGAAATATTTGGGTTACCATTGAAATGTTTGTGCGATCTTTAAAATCTATCTAAAATTGTACGAAAATGTGAAATATCCTAAATTTATCCAAAATCTTTGCGAAATATTGGAAATATAACAGAATTCTTTTAATATTTGGAAAATCATTAAGATCTCTGTAAAATCTTTTTAAAATCTTCGGAAATGTTTTAAATTCTTTGCAAAACATTTAAAATATTTTTTCAATATCTGATAAACATTGTAAAATTATTAGCATCTTTGAAATCATTGGGAAATCATTTTTAAATTTCTGAAATTTTTTTAAAAATTTGTGAAATATTTGAAATATTTTTTAAATAGTTGGTTACATTTTTGAAGTTGTTGAAATATTTAGGAAATCATTGTAATCTTTGAAATCTGTCTAAGATTTTCACAAAATATTAAAAAGATTTGTGAAATCTTTGGGAAATCATTGAAATATTTGTAAAATCCTTAAAAATCTTTGCGAAATATTAAAAATTTTCTTGAAATATTTGAAAAATATTTTTGAAATTATTGAAATATTTCTGTATTTTTGAAATTAATTTAAAAATTTTTTAAATATTTGAAATCTTTGCTAGATATTTGATATCTTTAAAATTCTTAGAAAATTATTAAAATCTTTGTCAATTCTTTTTGATTACTTTGGAAATCTTTTTAAAATATTTTTCAAATATTAAGTAATATTTGTGAAATTATTGAAATTATTGAAGTCCTTGTAAAATACCTTGAATTCATTAAAAATCTTTGCGAAATATTTGAAATATTAGTAAAATCTTTAAAAAAAATTTTAAATCAATAAAATCTTTGTGAAATCCTTCTGAAATCTTTGGGAATATTTGAAATTCTTACCGAAACATTTAAAATATGTTCGGAATATCTAATATTTTTAAAATCATTGAAATCTTTGAAACCATTCTAAAATCATTGTTAACTTTCTAAAATTTTTGTAAATATTTTTGAAATATTTGGTAACATTTTTTAAGTTATTGAAATATTTGGAATACCGTTGAAATCTTTGTGCGATCTTTGAAATCTATCTAAAATTGTACGAAATACTTTAAATCTTAGTAAAATCTTTGCGAAATATTTTAAATATTTTTTCAATATTTGATATCATTTGTAAAATCGTTCAAAACTTTAAGCAATCTTTAAAATCTGTCTAAAATCTGTACGAAATGTTGAAAATCCTTGTAAAATCTTTGGGGTATCATTGAAATATTCATGAAATCATTATGAAATCTTAGAAAAACTTTGCGATATATTTGAAATATTTTTAAAATATTTCATGATATTTGTGAAATTATTAAAATCTTTGTGTGCTCTGTGAAATCTATTTAAAGTTTTCGTGAAATAATTGAAGTTTTTGTGAAATCTTTGAAATTTTCACGAAATCATTAAGGTTTTTGTAAAATCTTTGTGAAATCTTTAGAAATCTTTGTAAATTTTTGATAAATGTTTAAAATATTATTCAAATATACTATAATATTTGCAGAATTATTTAAATCTTTGCCAAATTTTTAAAATCTTTGATAAATCTTTAAAATCTATCTAAAATCTTTGCGAAATCATTAAAATATTTGTAAAATCTTTGTAAAACCTTTAAAAATCTTTGCGAAACTTATGAAAATTTTTGCGAGATATTTTATAATATTTGTGAAATTATTAAAATCTTTGTGCATTATCAAAATATTCATAAAATCTTCAGGAAATCATTGAAATCTTTATTCAATCTTTGAAATAGATCTGAAATCTATAGAAGTCTTTGTAGAATCTTTGAAATCTTTAGGAATCCTTAGATATCTGTCCGCCATGTTCAAAATATTTTTCAAATATCTGATAATATTTGAAAAATTATTGTAATATTTTTAAAATCTTTGAAATTGTTGGGAAATAAAAAAATACATTGCAAGTTTCTTGCATACAGAATTAAAAAATGACATTGTTGAACCTATTAAGGTCTCTTGTCTCTTTGCTGTTTTGATTGTTATCTTTTTGACTTATTTAATAAATTCTGTTGTTTGTATATTTTTCAATCTAAAAAGGTAGATAATAGTTTTAAAAAAGAATCTGCATAATTCAATATTTTTGCTATTAAACTTTTTATGTGATAATTTTATAGCTCTATCCACCGCGTTTTATACTATTGCAATTTTTATTCGTATAGGATGATTTAAAGGAAATCTCAGGGTGCATCCTGAGAATGATTTCCTATACTAATCAGTTATAATTTTACCTTTATTCGTTTTAAGCAGAGTTAAGTCAAAAAAATGTAATTGATTCTCTTTTTCTAATTCTAGAGAATTGCAATCTTAAATGTATACTGTTAGAAGGCATTTAAAAGTATGTCAATTCAAGTTGCTTCTACCTAAAGAACGGAATTGTTAACGTATTTTGCAAAAAATACATTAAAATCCAACATTTTCTTATTTGCTATTAACTAGATTTTTCATATAATTAAAAACTGTATTTTCAAAGATTGGGATTCAATTTAAGGTTGAAAGACAGACTCCGAAGTGTTGAAGAGGTTTAAAAACTTGCTTCAGATTGTTTAAGATTGACTGAAATTCATTCAACCGGCAAAAAATTATTTAAGATAATCATAAAATATTTTTAATGTATATAAATTATGCAGTATACTAATTAAAGGAACAGGCATAAATATGTTTAAACTTTATAAAAAAAAAATTTATTAAATATTAGTATAATTTTGTATAACCTTGTTGATAGAGGAAATCAAATTCACTAAAAATTACACAACTGTTATAAAACGTTTCATCGGCGCGATATGGTTTTGAAACGGTTGAGTCACGTGTACCTTTTTAATCAGTGCTCTTTCCAAGATCATAGACGTTGAATCTCAAACATTCTACAGCTTCGAGAATTTTCTGAAAAGCAACAAAAATTAAATATAAGAAAGAATATTATAACTCCAACTAAAAACCTGAATAGAAAATTGTTTTTTTTTCTGTAGATAGAAGGACCACCCTACATTAGATGAACCTACAGTAGATAATCATTGATAAAAGCCTAAACATATCTAAAGTAATTAATTCTAATTTTAATTTTTTAGCGCATGCCGTGTCCTAATTATTAATTAAATTTATTTAATTATTTTATATACATTGTCATTTAAAGTAATTTATTATCTGCTATAGATTCGTCATCCGTTGCAGGGTGGTCTCCCCTACATATTTTTTAAATAAGCAGCTTTTTAGTTTTTTTTTTAACATGTAAGAAAAATTAAAAGACAATTATTAAATTTAGGTTTCAGGTATTTGTAGACTCTTTTTTAACACTACTAGTTACGCAACAGCAGACAAGAGCTACAAAAATATGTGATAAATATTTTAAGCAAGGTCACGAGAAACTACGCATCACTTTTAGGTGTTTTAGGTCAATACGCTGATTTAGGCTGATTATAACAATTCAAATATGCTCTGGAAATTTCTAGATTGAAAAATTATAATTTAGCAAGATCGTATGCATCAGGTTGACTGTTTTTTGCCAATTATGAAATAAGCAGACAGTCCAAAAATAGAATACTGATAACTGCCTGTAAAATTACATACATTATTATGACGAGCATTTTAAAATTTTATGACCATTATGGTGGTCCAAAAATAGATTAGAATTTTTTTTTTTGAATTTTAATGCATATTGCCCGAAAATTCATTCAAATCCACACAAAAATATGTCCATTAAAAAATCATATTTAGAGGTGGAGCAAGCACCATAAGGTTTAACACGTATTTCCCGTGAGAAAAAAAAACGTTTATGTAAATTTTATTTAGGTTCGTCAATATTAGCCTAATCAGGTATTATATAAAAATTTTTTCTACAGTTAGATATTAAACACGAATCAAATTTTGCTTTCAAATATGAGCCCTATAAGTCTGTTTTCTAGGGTCACAAAAAACTCCATAAGTGAAAAAATTAGTTTTTCGAGTTCTTGGCACTAACTAGTATTTTTTGCGGGTTTTTCAATGAAAATGGTTTCTATTACATAAAATACTACTTTGCACTGATAATTAGATGTTAACCTAAATAAAAAAAAATTTATTATTGTTCTTAACAAATTTTCTTTTAGAATAAAATTATAAATTTCCTGTTTTATCCAAATTTTTTTACTTAATCCTAACTTTTTAATTATATCGAAGCAATGATCAATCATATAAAACAGAAATAATTGTTTCAACAATTCATTATCATTTATAATAATATTCTCTTCTTAAAATGCTAGAAATTTGCAGTTTTTCCAATAATTTTTCACTTTTTGTCCAACTTTTAATTACAGTGAGATATATATTAATTAATGTTACTGTTGATCCTAATGTAAATTAATTATTAGTTAATTAATGCCAACAAAAATAATTTTTTTTTTAAATTTATTATTATTGTTCATAACATTCTATTTGCCTAATGGTAGAAATTTGGGGTTTCTTCTGAAATTTTTCATTACTCGTCTATTCTTTACTTGGAGTCACTTAATAAATAGTCAAGTTTAGCAACAAAACTATCAACATTCACCTATATTAATGCCAGATACTTTGGGTTTTTTCTGAAATTTTTAACTAAAATTTCCAACCAAAAATTAGGATTTGAGAAAAAAAGCAATTTTCTAACATTACTCTAAGGAAAGCCAGTTGTGAACAATAAATTATTTGAACAACCATATTTCTTAACTTGCATTGTTTATCACTTTATTAGGGAAATAGTGGGTAAAAAGTTAAAAATTTCATAAGAAACTGTAACTATCTAGCAATAATTAAAAGGAAGATAGTTATAAATAATAATAGTTCATTTAAAGAATAGTTTTTGCTAAATTGAATTAATTATTAACTCACTCCAAGTGAAATATAGACAAATCTTGCAAAATTTTGGAAAATTTGTAACTTTCTAGCGTTATTCAAATAGAATATCATCAAGAATGATAATTAGCTGTTTAAATAATTAATTTTCTTAACCTTAATTAAATAGTTTCCTCAATATAATTAAAAATCAGACAAAAAGTGGAAATTTTATGCTAAAAACCGCAACCGTCTGACTTAATTCTAAAAGAGAATTGCTAAAAACAATAATAAATTGTTTAAAAATCTACGTAAACATCGACTTATCAGTATAAAGTAGTATTTTGTGCTCGAAAAACAATCTGCAATAAAAACCCGAAAAATGATTTTAATTAGCCCTAAAAAATCGCTAAACACACTTTTTTTTTAATAAACCCATTAATAGATTTATTTTTTTGTGGCTTTAAACAAATTTCCGGTCGATATGCATGAAAAATAATTTGTATTCATTTAAAAAGTTACAATGTTGGAAATGTTGAAAAGAACAATCTTAACACCTTAAAAGTTTTGAAAAACTATTAGTTTCTACCCAAAATTTTAAGCCATTATTGTTGGCGTATACGTATTTTGTTATGATAACAGATCTTTCACGAACAAGAGACTATGAAAATAGAGTCAAGTTGTTATCGCGCAAGACCACCTGTTTCAATGATTTAAATTTTGATAAATAAAATGGCTTTCGTTTTTC
The DNA here is from genome assembly GCA_032357855.1 of Amphibolips quercusostensackenii. Classification (NCBI taxonomy): domain Eukaryota; kingdom Metazoa; phylum Arthropoda; class Insecta; order Hymenoptera; family Cynipidae; genus Amphibolips; species Amphibolips quercusostensackenii. The sequence continues at coordinate 4,157 of JAUELO010168089.1, read as the reverse complement.
GCACAATTACACATTCACAATCAAAATTATGCGTTATATAAGTGCAACAAGCATATATATGTGTACTAATTCTGTACAAAAAAAATATAAAATTATGCTATATTTTGGAAATACTGAAAATAAATATTAATTAAGAAATAATAAACATTCATCTTGTAAAATTTATTCAAGTTCTCACCTAACTTATGCTGCAGGTGTATAGACTTACAATATTATTATGCTAAAGTATGCTATATTTTTTACTTTCCACGATTACTTTTGTTTTAGTTCAACCCCTTGTTTCTTTAAAGGGCAAAATTCAGAAATATTTATCAACAAGTCACAAAAATCCTACGAATATTTAAAATGAGTTCAAAAATTAAAAAAAAAAAATTAATTGTTCAGAACTTTATTAACAATTTGAAATTCAGATTTTCGTATTTGTTGCAAAAAATACTTTTCCACTGACGTCATCAATAATTAAGTGCATATGCTCTTATTTCAAATCAAATTAATCCTAATAATGAATACAGATCCGGAATTAGAGAATATTATGAAAAATAATTTTTTAAAATAAAAGATACATACATACACTATACCCCCATGAAATTAAAAAATAATCTGCTCATTGTTTAAAAGAAAAATAGTCTGACAAATGGCTCAAAAAATAAAGAAGTTGTGTATTTGTCTCTAGGGAATGAAAACCCTCAGATAAAGTTACCTCAATTACCTTAAATAAAAATATTTATGTGAGTCATTTCGAAAAAAATAAAACGGTAATTTACTTTGATGTCTTTCTTCCAATATACGAATATTATAATTGTTATTCATTTTTTTAATAATTCAATTACTTTTATTTATAAGCAAACGTTTAAGTTTTTAGATAGATACATTTTTCTTAAACAAGTCCGAAAATCAAGATACTAATCGAAAATAGAAAGTAAAATATGTATTGACATATTTCAACAAAACTTAGGGGTGTTTTTGTTTTCAGGACTAATCTCATCAATTTCAAAAATCAAATAAATTAATAAAAAAAGGCATTAAATTAAAATAATATAATTCCAGAAAGATCCATGAAATTCTTGAGCATTCGTCGATAAATAGCAAATGTATTTTCTGACGCAATTTAAAAGGTAAAGAGTGGAATCTAGCCAATAGTAACGCTTCATCTCTGTGCAAACATACATAATTTCTTACCAGATTTCAGTTGAGCCAATCAGCGGAGACCTAATAAGCGTTTACCTCAAAAAAATAATTTGCCTAATTTTATAACATTACGTGGCTTTTAGTTGTCTGAAGCATGATTTAAAAATCATTATGCCATTCCCCACCCTGTAAAGCGTGTGCCAGAATAAATATCCGTAGTCTCGATACGGTCTTCAGTTGTGAAATTGAACAAGTAAAGAATAACAATCAAGAATCTACCTTTGCGATTGGCAAAAAGAAGGCCAAATTAAAAAATAAAAATCAAATGTAATTGTTTTTGAAGCTCAATTTTCGAGGAGACTGAAAAGTAAAAAATTGAGACGATGTATCCGTGGCCGTTGCTGTTCTCTGCCTGGTGGGCCGGCTTGGATCAACCTCACGTGCTCATGGACCAAGATTTTGGATTGTGTCTATGTCCTGAAGATCTAAGACCTTTATCATGGACTGAAAATTATTATTTTCCACATATTTATGACCGTTTTGCCCTTGCAGACTTTTGCAATCGACCATCGCCTAATCTTTTGACAACGGAAGAATGTGGTATGTATTTTGCATCAAAAATATTTAACAGTTTCGATTTGAACAAAATTTTGTTTACTGCATTGCTTGTATTCTTTCTCTTCTTAGCAAATTCTGAGATTCAATATTTTTACAAAAGGAATATTATCCAATTCTTTTTTTTTTTTTTAATTTTCAGAGTTTAAAAAATTGGTGGCCACTATCCGAAATTAAGACTTCTCTTCAGCCTTAATTTTCTAGTCGAATACTTTTAAATTCATTACATTTTCAAATTTTTTACCAATATCATCTAAATGTGGTTCAATTTGGTTCAAGTATTTTTTTAAACCTATTTCAAACTTTAAGAACTACTCGATTTGGAAATTGGTTTAAAATGACTTCTTTTGTGAGTATATAAACCCTAGAAAGACGTTTTAAACATGGGAGGCATCCACAAGTTATTAAATATAAAATATTCAATTTTCCGATCAAACTATGCAAGATGCGAAAAAGTGTTCATAAGCAGAATTTTTCATCTCAAAAATATATACTAGTTTTTTTAGACCATTTTTTGTGACACAAAATGTATAATTGGTTACCTTATCCGCCGGAGAAAATTATCTCAGGCCTCGGACTCGCTTTACAGATAAAAAATAATGTGAATAGTGTCACAAATTTTTTAGAATAGTGTCAAAATTGTGTCATAAGATTTTTGAAATATTAAAAAAATAAGGCTGTATTTTTTTATTTAAAAACTTATGAATTTTGTTCAGACAATTTGTGATTTAGGAAATTATTCTTTTTGGTTCAAAATATATGTATTTCGGTTAGATATTTCTCTTTTTATAGTTGAAAATCCATTTTTTTAAATACCAATTTAATTTTTCGTTAAAAATTGATCTTTTCTAGTTTAAAAATTTAACTATTCAGTTGAATTTTTTTTGAATATGCATAAACTGAAAATTAATCGAATAAAATGTGTACTAACATCACATCTACTGTTTAAAATATTTAGTAAAGAATTTATTTAATTTGTTAAAAATTCGTGTTGCTGGTTAAAAATTTAATATTTTGGTTGAGTATCTATAAGTTTTGTATTTTTGGAAGAACATTATTTTTTTTGGTTAAGATTCCTCTTTTTTTGGTAAAAAACCCATTTTTTGTTGTTGTTGAAAAGGAAACTATATCGTTGAAAATTAAACTGGTTTAGGGGAGGATTCAAGTATTTTGTTAAAGTTTCATCCTTCATAGTTATATTTACCTATTTTTAATTGAATATTGCCACCTTTTTTGGATTAAATTTTTTTTTGGGCTCAAAAATTTAATAATTTTTTGAGAAATTGCTCTTCATTTTATCAGGAATTAATTTTTTTAACTGAAAAGTTACTTATGCAATTTTGGGTTAAAAATGTACGTTTTTCAGTTTAAAGTTTTCACTATTCAGTTAAGAATTAAAAAATATATACATCAACTTAAAATCAATCAAGTAAAATTTGGATTAACATTACATCTATTGTTTAAAATATTTAGTAAAAAATTTATGTAATTTGTTGAAAATTCGTGTGTTCTAGTCGAAAATCAACTTTTTCTTTAATAATTCATATTTTTTGAAATTGTGTGTTTTTGGTAAAAAAAAGTATTCTTTTTGGATGAACATGTATGTATTTGGTTAAAGATTTCTCTTTTTTTGGTGAAAAATCTTTTTTTAGGTTAAAAATTAAACTGTTCTAGTTGGTGATTCAATTATTTTGTTAAAATTTTATCCTTTTTCGTTTTATTTACCTATTTTTAATAAATATTACACCTTTTTTTGGATTAAAATCTTTTTGGCTTGAAAGTTTAACAATCTTTTAAAAAATTTGCTTTCTTTTTATTAAAAATTAATTTTTTAACTAAAAATTTATGCATTCGATTTTTGGTTAAAAATTGATCCTTTTTAGTTTAAAAATGTGATTATTTAGTCAAAAAGTCAAAAAATATATAAACTGAAAATTTATCAAATAAGATTTGGACTAACATCACATCTATTGTTTAAAATATTTAGTAAAAAATTTATGAAATTTGTTGAAAATTTGTGTTTTCTGGTAGAAAATTTAACTTTTTGGTTAAACATTAACGAAATTTTGTGTTTTTGGTAGAGAATCATTTTTCTTCTTCGAACAGATATGTATTTGGTTGAAAATTCCTCTCTTTTTGGTAGAAAATCGATTTTTTGGTTAAAAACAAAACTGTATTTTTGAAAATTAAACTGACTTGGTTAAGGATTTAAGCATTTTGTTCACATTTCATCCTTTTTGGTTTATACTAACCTATTTTTATTAAATATTATCACCTTTTCTGAATTAGAATCTCTTTGGCTTATAAGTTCAACAATTTAAACAAAAATTAGTTTCTTTTTATAAAAAATAATTTTTTTAACTAAAAACTTAACTATTAAATTTTTGTTTAAAAATTGATCTCTTTTAGTTAAA
>JAUELO010167637.1:0-16668 GCA_032357855.1 Amphibolips quercusostensackenii | reverse complement strand
TTTATAATTCTGTGCACGTTCTTTAACTTTCCGCAACGAACAATTTTTTCGATGTTATCTGCATTATATCTTAATTGCTTTTCTTTTACAAACTCTGTATGAGCTTGCCCGAAATAAATACAAATATAATCTGAATTCATAACGATGGAATTTAGTATATATTCATAATAAAAAATAAAGTTCAAAAAGAAATTTTTATTGTTAAGGAAGTTGTCCAAATTTCAGAATCAGTAAAAACATCAAGTTACAGTGAAAATAGAATTTTTTCCTTCTTAGTTCGAATCATGCTTACAGCAAAACTTAACAGCAGTGTACCCAGGTGAAAGTATCTGCTAAATATCTTTAAACAATTAAAGTTTTCTACTGATATTCAAAAATCTTTGAAATATTCAGAAATATCTTGATATGCTTTGAAATTTGAAAAATTGAGTTGTTAATTCCTTGGGGCATAATATCAAATGAAATTTATTATTGCTGGAGATTTTAATATATAAAACTATACTAATTTTTCTAAAGGTATACTCCCAGATATTAGTGAAAAAACGATGCCCTGAATTTATGGATTTATGAATTTAAGGTAGATAGAAACAATTATTTTAATCTATAGAATGTAATATTTGAGAAAATGCATGAATCTTGACTTACTGTTAAGTCCACCTCTTTGGCAAATCACAAATTTATCTGGTTTCATAAAACATAAAACAAATATTTGAAAATCAATGACAAAGTAAGCACGGTTTAGTTGAAATGACATCAACGCAAATGTGCGAAAACCAAGTATCTTCTTGTTGCTTACACTGCTCAACAAAATGTGACCCATGTGCTCATGGAATGAGATATGTCGTTTTTAGAGAACTTTCTTGTGCTGAATCCGAATTTGGCCTTCATTTCTCTGCAGCACCTAAGGTTTTTGAGATTTTTATAATTACCTTTTTTTTAAAATCAAAAATCAGAAAAGAAAATATTGTGAAAAATTTTTTCAATAAAAATCAATCTATGATTTTGATGCATTTTTTAATGCTAAATCCAACGGAGGGCTTGTTTCTGTGATATCTTATACGGTTGCCGAGGTAATCTAGAAAAACTGAGAAGAAACAAAAAAAAAATGGTTTTACAAAAAATACATATCTAGCTGAAAAAATCTTTTTTTCTACCTTTCCCGGTATCATTCTCTTCGTTTTTTAATTTTGAAAAAAAAAATTAGGGTTTATGCTTTCACCGTTAGAAAGATACATAGCAAAGAAGTTGTCTTTTTCTACGGAGTTAACGATTTGACGCCTTACACGTACTTGAAGCGTATCATTTTACTGTATCTAGTATTCCATTGTACAAAAATCTTTAATATCTACAAATGTTACATTATTCGCAAAGTTTATTATTTTCTTAGTGTTCACAGTATTCAATTCTTTAGATTCTTGAGCAGGTTTTAATCACGCAGGCGTCACACGGGCGCTGTAAATGTGATACAAAGGATCGGTCGGGGAAAAGTGTACATAGCGCATGCGCTACTCCCCTCTACTATAGCGAATGCGCAACTCTCCTCTACTATGTCACATGCAACAGCTCTAAGCTCTCCTGCGTATCGTGCTCTGTTCTGTTTTCATTTCATGCTAGACATCTGCGAAGTGACATGTATGCTACCTATACTCTAGGACTAAAACTCATTCCTATTAAACCTTAATTTATTAGCGCTGATTGTGAGCTATCATTCTATACTCATTCTGCAACAATTGCAAAATGAAGCGTAGTTGCAAAAATCATCCTGATAGCTTCTGCTACTTTAGCAGTATTTTTGTCCTACAAAAACAGAGACAAAAAATTTCCCCTGTAATGCAAGAAGGTTACGAGATTTTTTTCTGATCAAGGCCGGAAATGGCGGAAAATATTGGATACCAAACAGTTGATGCACGACTTGTGCCATATCATTGAAGTCAGCATATCGAGGGAATTTTGATCATCTCTTTACTTCTTCTTTCCCTACTTCTTAGAGCGAACCTCTGAAGCATATCAGTAATTTTTATCTCTGTTTGACAAATGTTAATAGCAGAAGAAATCAATTATTCTGATAAAAATCAAATTATGGAAAATGAGCCAACCAGAAACTTGCCACAATTATTCGATCAAAAAAATTAAATGTTTTGATAAGAGATCTAAATTTATTTTAAAATGGAGCTGCAATCTTGGCCAACCAGAGAATTGGCGTTTACTCATTGATTGGAACAAATACAGTTTAAAAGCTGTTCTTTCGCACAACGAAAACGAATATCCATCAATACCCGTTGCTCATGCCACCATATAAAAGACTGCTATGATGTCATGAAACTTTTACTTGACAAAATAGATTACAAGCTACATTAATGGTTTATCTGTGGTGATTTTAAAGTAATAGGAAATATCTTCTGATTGCAGCGCGACATACGTTAGAACCTGGAAAGATAAGCGTTTCTCAAAAACCACTAGTTAATCCCCAAAAGATCTTTTTACCAGGATTAAATATAAAGCTTGGAAACGTGAAAAATTACATATAAGCGATCAATAGAAACGGAGAAGCAGGTCTTCTTTTTTTGGAAAGTAAATTTTTTGAGCTAAGTGACTCAAAAATTAAGAAGGAAGTTTTTGATAGAACACTAATCCGACAACTGATGCTAGATGGCGATTTTTAAAATATCTTGACTGAGCATGAGAGGCAAACATTGTTGTCAGTAAAAGCTGTTATAGACAATTTCTTACGAAACAGGAGATCCAGAAACTACAAATACTTGATCGATACGATGTTGGGAAACCTCCAGGAAATGAAGGTGAACGTGTCACTGAAAATTCACATGATGCACTCTCACTCAGACTGCTTTCCAAAAAATATGGAAGCATTTAGTGATGAAAATAGTGAAAAATTTCATCAAGATATCGCTACAATCAGAAAGAGGTACATAGGTAAGTGGAGTGTAAACGCTTCAGCAGACTACTGTTGGAATCTCATCACTGATGAACCAAACGCTTAACATCGTCGAGCAGGCAAGCGGAAAAGTTTCTGATCACGGAAAGCAATTTATCATCTGTAGGAAAAAAGATTTTTTCAGCTAAATATGCAGTTTTTTGTAAAATCACTTTTTTTATGTTTTTACTCAGTTTTTCTAGATTGTCTCGTCAATTGTACAAGATATCACAAAAACAAGCACTCTGTTGAATTTGGAATTAAAAAATGCATCGAAAACATATATTGATTTTCAATAAAAAAATTTTTACAGCATTCCATCTCCTGATTTGTAATTTTTTTTTTTTAATTTTGATCCAAAGAATCTCGAAAGCCTGACGTGCTGCAAAGAAATGGAGGCCAGATTCAGATTCAGCACAAAAAACTTTTCTGAAAATGACATGTCTCATTCCATGAGGAGATAGGTCACATTTTGTTGACCACTGTTATGTACCCAAGATGCCTTATTTTTTGATGAAAACTAAAATCTGCTTTAGGGCCCTTTCTAAAGAAAATCGCATTTTTAACTTTAGAAACTCAAAATATCAAGATACTTGTAAAAGAAATTCATCTTTGTTTCTTCTGAAGGATTTCAGTTTTCAGTTCGAATGTTCACCTCACGGCTCCCCTATTCCTGCTGTTCCTTGTGAAACACTATTTTCTTCTTCTTCTGATAGAAAACGTTCTCCTGACAAGTTTATTTCTCTTGCTAATTTTCCTCTTCGTGGCAGGTCTAGGTCTCCTTCTGACAAGTATATAGCTCCATCTACCACGCCTATTGTTTCGTCTGACGGAAAAGGATATGGACTTGACCATCTTGAATTTATTTGACTTACTTCCTTGAAAAATCCAAATCAGCTTTTTGAACTTCGAATATACACTTTTCCGGCAAACAAGCTAATTCAAATACTCATAAAAGGGCAAGTATTTCGAAAAGTGCCAGCTAAAGAACAAATTGTATTATCAACGTTCGATGAAGATGTCTTTGCAAGATTAGAAAATACTTATGTTTTTTCTGGAATAAATACACACACTTTTCGAGCAAAATATCCAGTACAGGCAAAAATAAACAGAGCAAGCAGCACGATAACAGCCTTGACCCCAGATGAAATCGCGGAAATTCAAGTAGGCCCCCCTCGCGCAATTTTATCGAATTTCAGAGTACAGCGTGTAAATCACGATCTTCCACAACATTTATTTAATTTAAGAAAATTTTTAACTAAAACATAAAATTTGTTATGATTTGAAATCTTTTTGAAATGGTACAAGTAACTTGTAATTACTGAAAGAATAACAAGAGGTTAATAAATTATGGTTCTCAATGCTTTTATCTCTCGTAAATAGCCCAGTCAGTCCTTTCCAAAAACAAACAAGAGAAGATTAATTTTATTTTTTCACGAATATATTTTCGGAAAAGAATTATGATACATATAGGGTTGATGAGAAATAATTAGTTACATTTTTTCTACCAGTTACTATAAAAATCGCTAGTTTTTCAGTTACTTTTAAAATGTGCTTTAAGGGGTAACGCCACTGTAAGAGACTAAGAAAAAACATTTTTTAAAATAATTTTGTTGACAGAAAGCAAGGTGATAGAGAAATGATAATTGTAGCTAGTGAACCATGTAGGAGGTTTTCGATAAGTCAATTTAAATAATATTTATTGACAAATGACTGTCCATTTTTCAGTGAAAATTGAACAACTTTATTCAAGCACTCGCTAATTACACAAAAACATTTTATTGCACTTTATGTATTTTTTTAATTAAATTTTATTTGTGTACTTGTAATGTCATATTTATGATTAAAAGAAAAATTAGGCATCTCATTGGAAAATAATTATAACAAATTTTTGTAGTTCTTTCTAGATTCAACAACTTTTGTCTATTTATCTTTTGGCAGCTTATGTCTTTTGTTAAAAAATTTTATTTTTGTCATTTTTAATGTTTATTTTTATAAATAAAACAAAAATTTTGCGTCGAATGAAAAAGTGCCTGATAACGAACCCGCATATCTTTTTTTTGGTGCACAATTTATGTCGAATTAACTTTCTTCGTACCATGCATAGTTTAACCGAAAAATGGAAATTTTGGTTTTTCGTTATTTTCTGTGCGATTAAAATTAAAATTTTTGTTTTTTCGAAAAATTTGAAACGTTGCTGTATTAACATTGTAAGGCTTTTAAGGAGCAAAGTTTTTTTTTGACTATTTTAATTCCGTACGTTGTTTCCCTTCAAGCCTTTATTATCGTTTTTTTCAATTTAAAAAATACTATAACTCTCATTATTTTCCTTTTAACGAAGAAAGTCATCAGGATAAATTGTAAGAGTTTTCAAGTGTTATAAATAGACATACATTGAATTTTTTAATCTTGAGGAAAAACGCTTTCAGAAATTTTGAATGTTGTCTTACTTTTTAAATTTTATTTCAAAATAGCTGGTAAAGAACTTGTTTTTTCTTCATATGCCTTAAAAACGTGTTCTAAAGTTCAATCCAACCTAATCATTTTTTTAAAGTTATCTCGCCTACAGGACACAGACAGACAGACATAGATGTATACAGACGCCTACGTAAAAATAATTTTTTTGACTGAGGGGGTCTTAAACGTAGAGATTTGATGAAAACAAATCAAGTCAAATTCTACGTTAAACCAGTACCTTCTCATTAGAATGAAAATGTCAAAATAGTATATTATACATCAAGCGTTGGAAGCAGGCGTTTTTACTTTTAAATAATAATTTTTATTATTAAATTTTCCTTAGACTGTCAACAACGTTACTTTTAAATGAATTAATGGATTCGATTGGCCTTTGATGTACTCCTTAAGTGTTTTAAACTGAAGGTCAGATTCGTTAGCCAGCTTTTTTGGATGAAAATTCAAAAAGTTAGAGCAATTTTAAAATTTATGAGACTACTTTTTAAAAAGATTCACATCTTTAGTTAGGGCACAATTTCTTTGAAAACAAATTTTATTGAATAAAGCTTCGTTTATTTCACTCTACGATGCTTTGTGAAAATTATTCATTTTTTACAAGCCAAAGGAATAATTATTTAGCAATTAAAAATAATTGTTTTTTGGCATAATATTTCTTTTATTTGAAACTTAACAGGCGTCTTCAGGAAGATGCCTACAATATTTTTACATATTTTCAAAAATGTTAATTTAGGCCTTATTTTCTCAAAACTACTTTCTGTTGAGGTGATCAAATTTCATCTTTTGAACTGATTTATAAATTATAAATAAAATAATAAGTTTATTTTCACTATTGTAATTTTCATTATAGTAGATGTTACATAAGTTTTAGGTTGATGTTTCAAGGTATTTACGACTAATCAGCTTATCTTTTTATCGATAATAGAAACTAAGGTCATAAAAAGTTTCGCAAAAAATAACTTATATCCTTAAAGGGTTTAGCTTTCTGGGAAAACTAAAAAAAGAAACAACCAGAGTAGCCCAAAATAGTTAAATGTATTACTGCGCAAATTAAGAAATACGATTTTCACACATAATACAGAATGTGCATTTTTTTTGTTTTTGAATTTTGCTTATCTTATGGCCTCAGCTGATAGTCTCCTTATGAGGCCTTTAATATATTCTAGACGTAGACATACATGCTACAAGCCTATATGTCTATGAACCTTGATAATTTATTTGTGGTTATTTGTAATTTTTTATAATTAGTGTTTCAGGTGTAGCTCTATTCAGGACTTGCATATGTAATGCATAATCTAAATATCGTTCTATACACAATTAGTTTGCTACTAACATTCAAGCTTGAATTTCAAATAATTAAAGGATATAACGTTTTTAATTTTTCGGTGGCTTTTTTAGACAATAAGTTTAAATGTTTCGTGAAAGTGAATCTTCGTTCAAAAAAACAACCCAGACAGACTATAATATCTACACAATTAATATAAGTATCTTGGATGTTGATTTTCTCCTTTGTGACAGGTCTCACATTTGTAAACATAATAGCTTGAGTTTTATTTATATTCATTTTACATTTGACAAAGCATGAGTAATTTCTTTGCATCATTTTTTAATCTTTTGGTGGTGGTATTTATTTTAACTGCTGATGTGAACCATGTCATATTATTAGCAAATACGCAAACATAGACGAGCTTGCCTCCTGTAATCCATGATATAATAACTATAAGATATACATATAACATAATTTAATGAAATACTTGAATAATCACTAGTTACACTGTTAATTAAATTCTCAATTAACGCAATACTCAGTTTTTCCTCTGATAGCAAAAAATGACGATCGTTTATACTCTGGTCTTCACCTACATGGTCATCTTCAATTCTGTTGGTAAATACAATACTATAATGCATCTATAATTCCAAAAAAGTTCTTTAATTTTCCGCAAATAAAAATTACTCTGACTTTATCCGCATTCAATCTCAATGGCTGTTTTTATGTATCCATAGTCAAGAAACAAGAAACATTGTTCTTTGAATACCCTACAAGATCATTTTAACAACAATTCAGTTTGGTTTCGATTCCATTAAAAATCAAGCCGTAGGGCCAATGGCAAAGCCACCAAACGTATCCTCGAATTGCGGATGGAGGGTCCCTGTACCAAAGGTTTCCGCTGAATATGGGTACAATAATTAATAAGCAGTCACTGTTTATTGTACAGGGATGGTATCGAAGAAATAACCCATACGCGAAGACGTAACAACCGTGCCGAATGCTAAATGGCACCTAAGGTGAGGTAGCTCAAACAGCGACTCTGGGATACCGGAGTTTGCAGTTTGCAGCCTTATCTTTGCATCTGGAGCTCTAAAAGCATAAACGAACTCTTTTTTCTAGCTCCTTGTGGGCACAACAATAACAAATCTAAAGAGAGTTGTAGTTAGTGCCGTTTAAAGCAAACAAACGCGCAGAGCTCCCGTCAATGTGTCGGATAGCAATGCCGACTATCCTAGAGTTGGGGCAGCCAATCAAGATGGAGTCAATGTGATGGACTAGCAGAATTTTAATACTTTTGTTTGGATGCATTAACTCAGAGACGACCTGCTGGAGTGCTATGATACTAGTATGGCCGCTAAGCAAAAAGGTTACATAGCGCGACTGCATGTTTTGTAGTGCGAGATACACCTAGAGCTCTCGCATTTTTCGCATAAACTACTGCTAAAGCGTGCCGAAAAACTCCGGAAAAGGAGTTATATATGCAAAGCGCCTACTTAACCTTAGTCAGAACAAGCTTCCAACAGAGAAAGAAAAGCCATACTGAGACCAAACACAACTAGGTATCCAACAGAGGAAAAGCGATTCTTTACGACCTGAAGAAACATCAACATTAAGGCCTCTTTCAAGCAGCAATAGCTTTCGCTAATGCAAAGTGTAAAACAAAACCAACAGTTTATCATAGAAAAAAAGGCGAATACATTAACTTAACACGAAGATAGGCTAGACAAGGTAGAACGCGTCCCGCAATTAGTGTGTGATTAACTTTGTTACATCTGGCATGAATTTCACTGACAAGGTTCGACAGCTCGTTCGCAAACTGCGGATTTGTCATCACACATTTAACAAGTCAAAGCTGCTGACCATAAGGCAGCATATTGTTGACAGAATACAAATGCTGTCTGACACGGCGGGTATACCCAAAATATTCTGTTAATCTAATCGTCCTGATCATTGGCGCTCTTAAAGTTGCAGGGCTTTCACTGGTTAATAGCCTAAAAAGCATCCCTGCGTGTCAAAAAAATGCTAAGACACTTGTGGCAAAAATGCAGAAAGCAGTTGTCCTTGGGTCGATTTGTGTTTTCAGGGTGCCAGAGAATTTTGGCAAGTCATCGTATTAGGTTTGTCACAGACTGTAATCACCTATCTCATGGTCATGAGACGTGGTTACAGCTGAAACTTTACTGCGGTTTTGTTGGGAGCGGGTGCATTGTATTAGATCAGCACCTGCTCCTAGCGAAATCTCGGGGTTGTACGTATGACAAACATTTGAGTACTCGTATATATACATACATGATGTAATATTGAAGAAAATGCATGAACCTTTTTCTGCTGTGAAGTGTACCTGTTTGTCTGATCACAACTTTATCTGGTGTTCTGAGACATAAAACAAATATTCAAAAATCAATGACAAACTGAGCACGATTACGTCAAAAATAAATTCAGCACTTAGGTGCGAAGAGAACACCATGTATCTTTTTGTTGATTATGAACCTAGGATGTTTTATTTTTTGGTAAGAACTAAAGTTTTCTTTAGAGAGATTTTTTAATAAAAACTTATTTTTACCTTCAAAGAATTAAAATACCAAGATATTCATAGAAAAATTTATCCTTTTTTCTTTTTGCAGATTTCAGCTCACAGTTTGAGTGTTTACCTAACGGCGCCCCTATCCCTGGTGTTCCTCGTAAAGCACCATCTTCTTCTTCTCCTTCTTCTGACAGACAACGTTCTACTGCTACGTATATTTCTCTTGCTGAGCCTTCTCTTCGTGTTAGGTCCAGGTCTCCTGCTGCCAAATATACAGCTCCAGCTACCACGCTTATTGTTTCATCGGACGGAACAAGATATGGGCTTGACCATCTTCAATTTGTTCGACTCACTTCCTTGAGAAATTTGAATCGGCTTTTTGAACTTCGAAGATATACGTTTCCTGCGAATAGCCAAATTCGTATAATCAAAACAAAAAAAGTCTATCGGCAAGTGCCAGCTGAAGAACAAATTGTATTAGCAGCGTTCAATGGTGATGTATTTGCAATATTAGAGAATACTGATGTTTTCGCTGGATTATATAGATATGATATGCACAATAAATGTAAATCACGGGCAAAAATAAACATGGAAAGCGGAGCGATCAGCCTACTTACCCCAGACGAAGTCACGGAAATTCCAGTAGGCGTACGTCGCACAATCTTATCGAATTTTATAGTAGAGCGTGTAAAAAACAATTCTTCACACCATTAATTCAGTTCGAAAAAATTAAAAACTAAAATGTGATATTGTTTTTAATTCGAAATCGTGTCAAAATGTTACAAGTAACTTGTTATTTCTGGAATAATAATAAAAGGTTAATAAATTATGATTCTCGAGGCTTCGATCTCTCGTCAATGGTCCAGTCAGACCTTTCCAAATACACATAAAAAGATTTATTTTATTCCTCCACGAAATTATTTTCTGAGGAAAATTATCATAGATTTAGCATTGAAGAGAAGTAATTAGTTACTTTTTTGTAACAATAACTTTAAAAAAAGTTTTTTAATTACTTTCGAAATGTGACTTGCAAGTCTCTTTTAAGACAATTCATACATTGTATTGCTTTTGCAATGATGTTTATTTTTATTTTTATAGAGCTTATAGATAAAAATTCTAAATACTTAACGCTTTGACAATTCCACGCTTATTCCAGGTATAATTTTTCCTAATACGGAGCCATTTTAGTATTAAGGATTGGATTTTATAAAAATATCGAACCTACGCCCCTTCAAAGCATTACGTAATATCTGTAAAATCCTATCGAATATTGAAATAATTCAATAATACCCATTACATAGTAAATAATTTTCACAATTTTTTTCTGATGTTTACCCAGAAAACAAGAAAAGTTTTTCTTTATTTTTTCTATCTGGGATGTCTTGAAACTATCTTTCGGCAAAACCAAAATCTCCGCCGGAACTGTTTTTGAAAGAAATCCGTTCACTAAATCAACTCATCTTTTGCTTTGAATATTATCATAACTTTTTCTGATAAGCTGATATAACTTTTAAAATAAAAAAGTAATTCAGGCAATTTGAATAATGATATTTGAAAGTCTGCATGCATTAAAGGCCTAAATACAATAAAAAAATTTTATGACATTTTTGGATGGTAGTAAATTATCTAATTTTTAATTTAAAATAGAAAATGAGTATAAAATGTTAAGTTATTGAAGTGCTGAACCAATACAAAAATCTTTGGATTATAAATACAATTAGGTTTTCATTTTAGAATATGTGGATGGGATTTTTTTTCGCTTGGAATATAAGTCAGACGAAATCAGCTATTAAGCTTGATGCGACTGCGCATGCGCAATAAGTTACAAGCGCAAATTAACTGATAGGCTTTTATAGCAGGCTACCTTTCGTTTTGTTTTATTTCTATGCTTAAAATATAAAATATAAAATATTTGTAATAAAAGATATTTTGTGAAGATTATTTTCAATTTTTTATGGAAAGTTTGCTATGAATAAGTATAATGCCAGTAGTATAAGGTTACTTACATGGAAGAAAAAGCATGATTTGATGATTGCCGAGAAGATAAATATTTGAGACACTAATATTTTGAAAAATAAACAAATTTCTAAGCAGTTGAAAAAATTTAGTCAATCAAGTATAACACAACAATCCAAATGACTTTTTTTTTGGTGTTTTTAATCTTTAAAGTGATTTTTAAAATCCTCAACTCGGAAACATTCAACTCTACTCTTAAGTTTAATTTAAATTCAAGGCAAGAAAAGTCATATGTGTGAATTTTAAATATTGAGAAAATAGTTTTAATAATATTCAGCCATTTTTTATTTTAAATTCTTATTTTCTGAGTAAAATATTTTTAAAAAAAGGTTATTATTCAAAGGAAAAGTAAAAAATGCCTTGGACTTGAAGTAAACAACTTCTCAGCCATTACCCTGTTATATAATTTTATCTTGAAATTAAAAAAGTAATCAATATACTTTTCAGGGTGTGTAGTCAAATTCTAAAGAAATTTTCTTGGAAATTTCGTGTTTTTTTCTAGGGATCTCTAGATCTTTTCAAGTACTGTACACGTGCAAAGATAGTGCTTGGACAACTGCAAATGTCAAAATTTCGACTTGCACTATTCTATTCCTGCTATTCTTGTACTAGCCATACTTTTTCGTATTGCCTTTGAAACACATTTATTTGAAGTTTTGACATTTATTGTAATAAAAAATGATGAATGCTTTTATTTAGGATTCTTCATTCACAAAGACTTTTACCTTTAACTATTGGTAAAGCAGGACATTATCTACTAAAAATATATATTAACTTTTTTAAAATACAAGATGTCCTGAATGTTTTTTAAACGAGTTTGATAATTTATAAAACAAATCATTCTAGTTAGTGAAATATGTTTTACAAAATCCTTCTTTTTGTTATTGCAATAGTCTTGAGGATGCCACGATTTTTTCGTATCTGTCCATACATTTTCACTAGAAAAATTCTTCACTTAAATATTTTTGAAAGAAAAAACTTAAACTGTTTTTCTAAGTCTAGAATGCAAAAATGTTAAAAATTAACAAAAAAAAGTGAAATGTTGAAATTTATGCTTTAAAACTGAACAATAATTTCAAGCATGTGGTCTGAAAATCAAACTATTGTGGAAAAGTCAGTTCGGAATTTTATCATTTTTAATCTGAATTGTGACTTCTTGCCCTGTGAATTACAATTTAAAAAAATTTTTGCACTACAAATTGGACAGAATTTTTATTTTTGGGACACGTGAAACGATAACTGCAAAATATCAGTAATAGCACATATTCAGGCCCTTTAGATTGATAGCATCTCCGTAACACCAGGATTTTTACAAAATATTTTTAACAAACATTGATTTTTATTAAAAAATGCAGTTTAAAAAAAAGGTACCTTCTCATATGGACCAAATAACTAAATGCAAGTGGTTTTTTTAACTTCTGCACTTAAAAAAACGGTAGATAAAAAGGTGATCTTGATTTTATCCTATTTCTTAACGACAAAAGTCTAACATCTGTTGCACTTCAATTCTTGATTGCATTCTGTATACTGATTTTGTCATTAAATCTAAAATTTTGTAAAATTAACAAAACTTGGTAACAGTGATTACTACACGCGGGTCAGTAAAACTATACGAAGCTTTTAAAAATATGCAAGCTTTGCTTTAAATGCGCATATAGATGCAGAAACTAAATATAGGACTTCTAAAGAACAATTATTCGGCAGTTTATTAAAGTTTGCTTCATAATTATAATTTATGAGATTTCGCGTTATAATCATCGCCAAATTGAAGGTATTGTTCCTGAAGATTTGTAAAATTTATAATATCAATATATACAAACATTCTACTTTTTAAATCTAGGCCAAAAACATAAATCATTATTACGTAACTACTGAGACGTCACAGAAAATATTTAAGCGAGGAATAGAAATTTCTGTGAAGCTAAAAATAAAAGATCCGTCGTACAGTAGGGCAAAAAAATGTCTGTGAACAAACTGATATTTAAAAGCGATTTCTAAAGCGAATCAGAATTTTTAAAAAATTTCATTCAAATAAAATTTCCCAAGAACGTATCACAGCCGATTCAAAATGTTTCATATTTTTTGTTATATTTTTACAAAAATTAACATTTTTTTGAATATAATTTTGTCCAGACATGTTTTTGCCCCACTGTGCATCGCTTGCATTAATTCTTATCAGATGCAACCTCAGATTCGAAAATACAAAATAGCTGATTTCTTTTTTCTATAATAAACATTGTTTTTACATTGAAATTAAACAATTTGGATTAATTATTTTTTTTATAATATAAAAATGAATCTTAATGATACTATCATATTCAAACGATAGATTTAATTTCCGCAGCGGTTTTCGCCTTTGATCTTAAGCATGCATTACCAAAAAATCAATGCGAATGCACCACAATTTTTTGCGGAGATTGCAGAACCATTTATTTTTATCTTGAGAATGATAAATTTTTAGGATAGATTGTCTTTTGATGTTTAAGAAAATTTTTATGAACTAATTCATAATACTGGCTTTCTTTCACTTATAACGTACTGCTTCTCATCGGAATCACCTATTTTTATTACTTTCTCTTAACAATGGATATAACTCAACACAAGGAATCTGTATTATCATTGTAGATAGTAACGATCGAACAGAGAAGAATCTTTTCAACAGACTAAGAAATTAGAACTCAACACTATCGATTCAGGGTATCTCCGCAAGTAACAGAAATACATTAACGTCTTCTCAGACTAAAATTAAATTATTGAATAAATTTTTTCTAAAAAAAAATCCTCTCCATTAATCCTCTGGGAATCGAACCACAGGTCTTCCTATTGCCGGTTGGGTGCGCTTCCCATCAAACTACTAGAGGGATCGAAATAAGAATCTATTTTCAGAAACAAGTTATTTTTAACAATAAATATAACTCAATACAAGGAATCTGTATTATTATAAGAGATGGTAAGAACACAATAGTTGGGAATCTATTTCACACACTGAAAATTGAAAATCAACACTATCGATTAAAGGTATCTCCTCAAATAACAGAAATACGTTAACGCCTTTTCAGCCTAAAGTTAAATTATTAAATAAATTTTTTCTGCAAAAAGATCCTGTCTACCACTCTGCTGGGAATCAAACCACGGGTCTTCTAATTGTCGGTCGAGTGCTCTTCCCACTAAGCTACTAGAGAGATCGCAATAAGTACCTTTTCGTAGAAACGCGTTATTTTTGACAATGGATATAAATTAATACAAGGAATCTCTATTATCGTTAGAAATGTTAACGACCGAATAGTGAAGAATCTTTTTCACACACTGAAAATGAGAAATGAACACTATCGATTTAAGGTATCTTTGCAAATAACAGAAATATATTAACCTTTTTTTAGACTAAAATTCAATTATTAAATACATTTTCTCTGAAAAAAGATCATCTCTATCACTTCGCTGAGAATCAAACCACAGGTCTTTCGATTTCCGGCCGGGTGCTTTCTTCACTAAGCTACAAGAGGGATCAAGATAAGAACCTTTTTTCAGAAACACGTTATTTTCAACAATTAATATCACTTAATACAAGAAATCTGTATTATCGTTAGAGATGGTAACGACCAAACATTAAAGAATCTTTTTCACACACTAAAAATGATAAATCAACACTATCGATTTAAGGTATCTCAGCAAATAACAGAAATATATTAACCTTTTTTTAGACTAAAATTCAATTATTAAATAAATTTTCTCTGAAAAAAGATCATCTCTATCACTCCGCTGAGAATCAAACCACAGGTCTTTCGATTGCCGGCCGGGTGCTTTTTTCACGAAGCTACTAGAGGGATCAAAATAAGAACCTTTTTCAGGAACACGTTATTTTCAACAATAGATATAACTTAATACGAGAAATCTGTATTATCGTTAGAAATGGTAACGACCGAACAGTGAAGAATCTTTTTCACACACTAAAAATGATAAATCAACACTATCGATTTGAGGTATCTCAGCAAATAACAGAAATATAGTAACATCTTTTTAGACTAAAATTAAATTATTAAATAAATTCTTTCTGAAAAAAGATCTTATCTATCACTTCGCTGAAAATCGAGCCACAGGTCTCATGATTGCCGTTCGGGTGCTTTTCCCACTTACCTACTAGAGAGATCAAAATAAAAATCTTTCTTTTAGAAACACAGGTTCTCCGATTGCCAGTCGAAAGAATATTTTTTTCTCAAAAAAAATTCATTTAATAATTTAGTTTCAGTCTAAAAAGATGTTAATACATTTCTATTATTTCAGAAGATACTTTCAATCGATAGTGTTGATCTATAATTTTCAGTGTGTGAAAAAGATTCTTCACTGTTCAGTTATCATCATTTCTAGTGATAAGACAGATTCCTGGTATTAAGAAAAAGAACCTTCTAAGATGAGAACGGCAAAAAATGTTGGCAATATTCTTACTGAAAATATTGTTTTTCAAATGAAAATAATTTAATCTGCAGAATAGAAAAATATTTTAGCTTGTTCTACGTAAATTTTTCATAACCACTGTTGCTAACAATAACCAGCGTCATAGTCAAGATAAAGCATGTGAAGATATTTTTCTTGAGAGAAAAAAATGATTCCTCAAAAAACGTCTAGGTCAAAATACACAAAAAGAAAGGAAATCTATATATGAATTCACTCAAACTTCTATAAGCATAAATTTAGCAGAAGCTAGTTTTATAAAATAATTTGTTAATAACAATCAAAGAAACAAAGGAATTCAATCTATTATCAAAAGTTTTATTTACCGAAATATATGCACCCGAGATAGGAAAGAGACTTTTGTCAGAAGACATTTTTGAATTCTCGCATTACATTGGTCGGCCGCCATGATGAATTGAAATAGGTGCAGTTAAAGACGGTCACCTGACCGGACAAGTGATTATCTCTCCTTACAAAATATCTAGGGGAAGGTGGGAAAATTCGCGCTGCTTTTTTTGCAATCCCCCTAAAAAAATACTGAATGCCGTCATATTGCCTTGTCGTGTATACTATTGAGATCCTATTCTATTTGATAACTTTTAGCAACTGAACATCAGCACATGTGTTTTCATTCATAAAACTTAAGTAGTCAAACGTAAAACTGTAAAAAATGGGTTATTTAAAAAAACGTGGGGCGATTCGCACTACCACGTAGTGTAATTTGCAGCACTATTTTTTTACGGCATATTTGCAGGTTTTTCACAGTTTTTTTGTATTTCAATAATAAGAGTAAAATTAACATACATGTGACAAAGCTGAGCTTACAGATATATAGCCGCTGAATCCGAATCTGGCCTCAGAATTTCTCCTAGACCCCACAATTTCCTCCTTGTTTAGGAATGAAAAAATTGGTCTAGACTTTACATGCAACTAGGCTAAGCTTATGGATTTCAAGCCGCTGAATCCGAACCCGGCCTTCGTGTTTTCCCTAAACCCACAATTTTC
>JAUELO010167467.1:0-27622 GCA_032357855.1 Amphibolips quercusostensackenii | reverse complement strand
ATTTTTTTTAAATAGATCAACTTTATGTCAAATAATTCAACTTTTTAACCAAAAATATAAATTCTTAACAAAGCATGTTACAGTTGATATTTAAACCAAACAATTGCAATTTTAACTGGAAGGGATGAATTTTTTTCCAGGAAATCAATTTCTATCAAGAAAGACAAATTTTTAACAAAATAGACAAATTCTCACCAAAAAAGTTGAACTTCTAACTGAAAAAGATAAATTTCTACCCGAGAAGGCAATAGTTCAATTGTAAGTTCAAAAAATCTTTTTTTAACTAAATATAAAATAAATCTTCAACAAGATAGTTAAATTTTCAACAATAGAGATAAACCTCTAACTAAAAAAAAAATATTTTTAGCAAAGTTTTTGAACTTTTGAAAATAATCTAACTTTTAGAATTCGGGTCTGATTTAACAAAATTTTTGTTATTAGTTTCAAAAAATATTTTATATCTAGTAGAAATTTGATTTATATCTCATAATCTTAAAAAAATATACCATTTCTATTTTCAAGAAATTTTTAAAATGCTAAAAATCATTTAATATCTTCAATTTTCGTCGAAATTCAGAATCGTAAATTGCAAGTCTTTTTGTTTTTTTTTTATCCTTCCTAGTTTTTTTTTAAATAAACCAAAAAATTTGAGAGTTTCAGCATTTTGAAAAAAAAAAGAAAAGTACCAAAACGGACATTTTATGCCAAACAACGCATGATATAAAAAGAAACTCAAATAAATAAAAACGTTTCTTTTGAAAAGCTCTACAATATTATCATAACAACTTTTAGAATTCTCTTGGAAAGTAGAACATTTAAATTTTGATCGCACAACAAATAATAAAAAATTCTTTTTTGTGGTCAAATTATGCAAGAGTATGGTCGTTAAAGTCGAAGGGGCTTTAACAAAAGAGAATTCACAATTATTAAATCACTGTTGTCGATGCTTGATCTTTATTTTTAAAAGGTCTGTGCAATATTTAGAGAAAGTATTAAAACCGGGAATTTTCAGGGTAAATTCAAATAATTTTGAACGATATCAAAAAGTTTTTAAGAAATGCCAAAAATTATTAAAAATTTGTGAAGACTTTCAAAAACTTAAAGCAAATTGTAGATTTTTGAAAATATCAAAATATAATTTTTCAATTTTTAAAATATCTTAATCGTTCCTTTATTTTAGGAAATAAATTCAAAGAAAACATTCAAAAATATTTTAAAACATTGCAAAAAATGTCCGGAATTCTCAAAAACAAATACGGGAGATGTTAAGACAATTTCAGGAATAATGCGAGTAAGTTTGCAGATATTTAGGAATTTTAAAAGTTTTAGAGAAGTTATAAGTATTTTTAAACTTTAAAAGATTTTGGAAAATTTATCAAATATTCTCAAATGTTTACCAAACGACAAGCAGTCCTAAATATCTTCCAGATTGACTTATTTTCCTCCAAAGGTAAAAGCCGTGTAAGCATCCAAGAAATGAGCCTAAAGTGAACCAAATTTTGGGTCGGCTATTTGAAGGCATACCACAAAATTTTTTTTTTACAATTTCAAACCGTTACCCGCTAAAGTAGATGATAAGGGGGGGGGGGGGTACAGATCATATTATTTTCTTTTTTTGTTGTTTATTTTTTAAAAATTTAAAGAAATTCACATAACTTTTTTAGTCATTATCAACGAGCGTGAATTTTTCGGCAAAATTTTGACGGAAAATTTAAATTAAAAAACATTTTCAAAATTTTTCATGTTTTTTCTTGTGTGATGGAACAGAAGTATTTTTTACATTAGGGTGGTCGAAATTTACACCTATGACAATTCGACTTTCGATTTTCGGTGATAACCCCAGCCCCTCCAATCTGCTTGTTTTTCGCAGAAAAAAATTTTTTATTTTTTTTTTATTTTAACCTGTGCCCCCGGTCTTTTGAAATTAACATGATGTTTCAAATGGAAAAAGCTCGATTTTCAAGTAAATGGAACAAAGAAGTACTTCTGATAAACTTTTTGTAAATTAAAATATAGTCACCTATTAAAATGTATCAAAGGAATAATTTTTACAAAAAAAAAAATTAATTTTTGTATCCCCAATTTTCTTTTACTGTGATCAGAAAATTTCCAAAAAAATGCAAAATAGTAATTTTCTATCAAATTCTTGCTAACGACGGTATTTTACGACATTTGTTTATCAGACACTTTTTAATTGATAATTGACGTGTTTTCAAATATTTTAAAAATAATTTTTCATTGTTTAAAGTATCGTTGTTGGTTTAAACGATTTTTGCCCCTGTAATTCGTGAAAAATTATTATCTTTTGGAATAAATTATGTAAAGTTCATGAATGTCAAGTCTAGTAGTTCTTGTTTAACATATTTGGTAAATATTTGAACAATTTTTATTTGTTCGAACAATTTTTTTCATAAAATTGACATTTTTCTTTGAAAATTTGTCTTTTCGGTTTGAAAATTGATCTCTTAGGGATAATGATTTAACTATTTCGTTTAGAATTTTTCTTATTGAAATTATTCAACTGCCTTTAATTAAACATTAATGTTGATTAAAAATAAAAAGGTTTTGCTAAAGCCTAATTTTTTAAATGTAAATTAATTATTTAAATAATTAATTTATCTCTTTAATTAAAAAATTAGCGATTTTGTTGAAAATGCGTTTTCTCTTTGTCTGAAAATAGTAAAAATTTTCTATTTGTTAACTCTAATAATTTATGACAAACACAAACGATGAGAAAAAAATTTCCAATTAAAAAGAACAAATTAAAATAAGGTTACATTTTCTGCAAAAAAAGACAGAACAACAAAATATTTATATTTTTAACAAAATAAATAAATTTGTCACAAAACAGTTGAATTTTTAACAAAATCGGAAAAAAGTTAAAAAATAGCTAAAATTTAAACGAATTATTCAAATTTGTAAACCAGAATGACAAGGTTTTTAGAATTCAAAAAAGATAAATAAAAAATAATAAAAAATGTCTAAAAGATAATAAAAAAAGATGACGAAAAAAAAGTTCTCTTACATAAAAGATTGATTTTTAATTCAAAAGAACAAATTTTCAACAGATTATTGAATTTTTGACCAAAGGAGATAACTTTGATAAAATAGTTAGATTTTGAAATAAATAATTATATTTTTCAACCAGAAAGTCAAATTTTCGAAAACACAGTTGAATTCTGACTAAAAAAATCAATTTTGTAACTAAAACAAAATAAATTTTTAAACAAAAAAGATCAAGTCTACGAGAAAGGATAAATTTTGAATTCAAAGGAACAAATTTTTCACCAATTAGTTAAATTTTTGACCAAAGAAGATAACATTGATAAAATAGTTTAATTTTCAACCCAAAAATTATATTTTCAAACAAGCAAGACATATTTTTGAAAGTAGTTGAATTTTTATAAAATAGGTAAATTTTAAATAAGAAAGATAATTTTTCATTAAAAAAAGGTAACTGGAAAAAGTTGAAAAAGACAAGTTCACTAACAGAAAAAATTAATTTTCAATGTTGAAGGAAGAACTTTCAATAAATTAGTTGAATTTTAGAACAAAAAATATAACTCTAACAAAATAGTTAAAATTTCAACTAAATGATTAATTTGTCAAACCTAGAAGATGAATTTTTTTAGAATGCAGTTAAATTTTAGCAAAAAAATTACTTTTTGACTTAAAAAGATACATTTTGAATGAAAAAAATATGACGTCTCTACCAGAGCAGATGAGCTAAATTTTGAAGGTCAAATTTTAATCATATAGTTGAATTTTTAACTAAATAATATAATTTGTAAAACAGAAAGAGAAATTTTGTAGAATGCAGTTAAATTTTAACAAAAAAAGTTAATTCTCAACTAAAAAGATGAGTTTTTATCAAAAAAAAGATTACCCCTCTACCAGAAAAGTTAAACTCTAAACTCAAAAGGGCGAATTTCAACAAATTAGTTGAATTCTGGACCAAAGAAAATAACTTTAATGAAATAGTTGAATTTTCCACTAAATAATTAAATTTTTAAAACAAACAGACGAATTTTTTTTAAAGTTGTTGAATTTTAACAAAAGAGATCATTTTTAATTTGAAAAAAGTAAAGTTTGATCCAGAAAAGATAACTGAAAAATGTTAGAAAAAGATAATAATAAAAAAGATGAGGTCCATACCATAAATGGTTATTTTTCAACTCAAAAGGACTAATTTTTAATTAATTAGTGGAATTGTTGAACTTTAATAGAATAGTTGTATTAATGAATATATAATTAAATTTTTACATCAGAAAAACGAATTTTTCACAATGCAATTGAATTTCAACAAAAAAGTACGTTTTCAACTAAGAAAGATAAATTTTTTAAAAAAAGACCACATCTCTACCAGAAAAGACAAATTTTTAACTCAAAAGGACAAATTTTCAACAAATTATCTGAATTTTGGACCAAAAAATATAACTTTAATAAAATAGTTGGATTTCTAACTAAATTAATAAATTTTTAACCAAAAAAAAAGAAGTTTCAACAAATTTGTTGAATTTTAGAACAAAAAATATAACTTCAATAAAATAATTGGATTTTTAAATAAATAATCAAATTAACAAACCAAAAAGACGAATTTTCCAGCATGCAGTTAAATTTTAACCAATGTTAAATTTTTTACCAATGACAATGACTTTTATTTGTCATTTTTCAAGGAAAAAATGCGTAAACGCGTTATTTTTAACAAAGCGACGCAGCCTACTTACAAGTTTCGCAATACTACCTTCATGCTAGATTCATAAAGTTAAAAGTATTAAAAGCAATTGCATGTTTTTTTTTTAGATTTTTGCGTTGGTTTTATTTTTCCTTCTGTATAACCTTTTTTTAAATTATATATAATACCATAATTAAATTAATAAATTTCTACTAATAAATTGGTAGTATTCCGCTATGGATTTATTAAAAAATTCTACTTGTAGATATATTTTGATCCGCTTTTTAAAAAAATTTGTTTTCTATTTCTGGTGAATTTTTTTTTAAAAAGACCCTTAAATTATTCAAAGTATTTTCCCTAATAAGCTAGGGAAGAATTATTTGTGAAAAATCAGAAAAATGTCCATTTGAAAAAATTTCTATTTTTGCTTTTTTCTACTTCAGACCTCAACATTATTTCTGTAATGCATTTTTATTATTTGAAATTCATCAAATGTTAAAAAATTTTTTCAATGCTATTCAAACAAGATTAGAGTTTAAAAAATTACTTTAATTATTTTTAAAAAACTTAAGACTATTATTAACGAAAATAACAAAGTCAGAGTGGCTATTTTAATCAAGGAAAAATTACTGACTATTTTCCGGAGCTTTTTCCGCTTCACAGAAATTTTCGGGGTCAATAAAATAAAAAAATAAAACTCCAAAAGATAAAATTTGCTCATTAGAAGTAATTTAAACTATACTTTCAAATAAATATTTGAGCTTAGCAAAATTTTATATCATAAAATTTTGACTTAAATGCTCAGTAAATCACATTCTTTTGCCAACTTCCTTTACCTTTCATTCCTCTCCTACAAAATAAAATATTTGTTCAAATCCCATTTCTTATTCTTTCTTGTTTACTTCTCTAGTCTCCCCAACTCCTTTATTCACACTTGGACTAATCCATGTTCCCTGAGTATCTTTACCACATTCTTTTGCCAGCTTCGTCTACTTTCTATTTCTCTCCTACATCCTTCCCATACGTGCTCTCATCTTTCTATCCTTGCACCTTCCTCAAACACTTCTCTAGTCCCTCCAACTTATTCATTCACACTCCCTTTAATCCATATTCCTTGAGTATCTTCACCACATTCTTTTGCCAGCTTCGTTTACCTTCCATTCCTCTCCTACATACTTTCCATACGCGCTCCCATCCTTCTATCCTCGCACCTTCGTCAAACACAGCTTATTTTCAATGCTCTGAATTAGAGAAGAAATAATTAATTCTTTAATTACATACTTAACATTATTTTGACGTATTTTTTCAATACTCTCAATTTAATTTAAAAAAAATTAATAAAAATTTTGCTAGGAATCTTCAGAAAATTGTTTTTTTTTTCAAAAATTCTTTTAAAAATTCCTAAAAAACTTTAAAATTTAATTTTAATATCTTCAAAATTCCCCGCCTTGTTTTTATTTCATTAAAATATTTTTATATATTAAATATTATTAAACATTTTTCCAAACTTTTAAACATGTTTTTAAACGATTCGAGTTTTTTTTCAATTTTTCAATAACCCTGCAAAATTAAAAAAACGTTCTTCGGAGTCATCCTGATTGCTGTTTAACAATTTTGTAAATCTCATTAAATGTTGTTAAATGTTTTCAAATATTCTCTTATAATTAATTTTCTAAAATAAAATATCATAAAAAATGTTTCTTTAAGTCTTAAGAAATACTTTTGATTCTCTTGAAACCCCTAAAGTTTTTTTTGAACCTAATAATTTTTTTTATAAATCTTTAAAAATTTAAATTTAAAAATCGAATTTTCATGTAAAGCTATCAATCTTTACTTGTTACTCATAATGTATAGCGATGAATTTTTTTTATTAAATATCGTTTAAAATTATACAAATTTAAAAAACTAGTTAAAGTGAAATAAAAACATTAAAAAATATATAGTTTCTAATTCAAATTGTTTTGAATATTTAATTAATAGCCCTAATAGTTTTATATTAAAAAAAATATGGAACATATCTTGTGAAAGATAAGAGATTTTAAAGGCCAAAAAAAAACTTGAATGATTTCAGTGTTTGGTATTTAAGACAAAAAAAATTAATAAATTTCACAATATGAAGTGACGAATTACAAACCCAAAGCGTTTAAATTCATCTGCTTTTTTTTATAATGTGTCTTCCAAGATTTGACATGACCTTCCATTCTTAGAATATATCCCCCTACAGGTTTTGTAATAGCTGAACCTTACTTTTTACTGTTATTCACAAGTATTCATATAAGCTGCTATATCTAGATTCTTATTTTCATTATTTCGATGGCGCGATTTGTGAAGTGTTAGCAAACGAGTGAAAGCGCCTTTTTTTAATTTTTATTCTACTTCTATTGTACCCGCATTTTGCCATTCTTTCAAATCCCTTTATTAATTCTTTTTTATTCAATTATGTAGCCCCCTTTAACTCCTCTATTTACACTTTCCCTAATCCATCTTTTTCTAGAATCTTCACCACATTCTTTTGCCAACTTCCTTAACCTTCCATTCCTTTCCTACATACTAAAATATTTTTTGACATCCCTTTTTTTATTCTTTCTCATTTACTTCTGTAGTCCCTTTAACTTCTTTATTCACATTTCTCCTAATCCATATTTCCTAAAAAATCATTACCACATTCTTTTGACAACTTCGTGTACCTTCCATTCCTCTTCTACATCCTTTCCATACGTGCTCCCATCTCTCTATTCTTGCACCTTCGTCAAATACATTATCGCTAACTTCCCTCCCTTTTCCTTCCATGTATTTGTTTTAGATTGCCATGCACTCTATGCCGCTTAAGTAATTCATTTATTCCTTTGCGGTTCTTCTCTCACCATATATCCTGGCGTCCTTCAGTCTTCTTCTAGCGTCTAACTAATATATCTTTCCTGTACACTCTTCATTTCTTACCTTCTCTACACACCAATATCTCTACTCCATCACCTCATACTAGCCACACCAGCGTATTAAAGAATAACGTTTTCCTTGTCTAATTTTTTTAAAATTCTTTTTTTATATTCTCTTTATCTGTTTCATTACGCCTGCTGTTTTTTTTTATTCTTTTTCTCATATGTGCTCTATGACCTCTATTTGTTTTCTACCATATTTTCCTTCTTTCCTAACTTTCCTCTCTACTCCTTCAATTGTTTCCATAAAACTTTTTTTCTATTCTACCATCCTAATATCCTGATTTGCCCTCTTCCTTATTCTCATCTCTCTACGTACCACCTTTTGAGCCTTTTTTTTCGTCCTAGCCTTCTCCCCCTTTCCTTTAAACTTTTAATTTTTCTTTTATTTTTTTTTCTAATACAAAGTTCAGTATACTCTTTCTTCTTTTTCCTATAATTTTCCTTACTATTTATTCCTTTTTTTTATTTTCTTGATTCCCTTCTTACTTTTCAGTTCTTCTGTTTACGTTCCTTGTCGCATTCACATCTATCCTCTGCTTCATTGCCTTCTTTTTTGCTTGTGCATAGTAGCACTCTTTTTATTTCTTCTATAATGATTGCGCTCTCCTTGTTTACTTATCCTTCCCTCATTTTCATATTTCTCACCTTTTCATTAAACTGTTCTTTATATTCCAAACGTGTATATTTCCCTTCCTCATCTACCTCTTTATTTCTGTTTAGGAAAAACCATCCTATCTCATCTAGGTTTTTTAACGATTTTTCTCCCTCCACGTGCATTAACTTTTTTCCTGTCTGATTCAGTAGCTTTATCTTGTTTTCCTCAACTTTCACTTTTAATCACTTCGATAAAACAGTCACGTACACTTTATACAATGTTAGCATTAGTGTCACTTGTTTATAACATTTAACTTTCTCCCTTTTGTCTTTCTTCACTATAGGTACCACTGCTCCTTTTATCTTTAACACTGGCCATCCCTTTCTTATTCATACTCTATTGCACATTATCCATGCTCATTCCTTTGATTCGGTTTCCCCATATTTCCAGCCTTCATTTAAAATCTCGTCTATGGAAGGTGCCTTTTTATCTTTTATTATCCCTGATGCCTTGACTATTTATTTCCTTGTAGTGTTCTCGTCCTCATCTGTTTCCCTACCATATTTTCCTCTTTTCTCAACTTTTCTTTCTACTCCTCCTAGTAGATCCATGAAATATTTATTCCATTCTACCATTTCAATATCCTATTTTTTTGTGACTACTTCTCTCTCTATTTACTACCTTCCAAAGCTCCTCTTCCACCCTAGCCTTCTCCGCCTCTTCTTCAAACCTCTTACCTTCCTACTCTTTCTTTTGATCACACAACTCAGTATACTTCTCATTTTTCCTCCTATATTTTTTCCACTACATTTTTCTTCTTTCTATTTTCCTGATTTCCTTTGCAAGTTCCTTTTCTTCTGTTTACGTTCTTTGTCTCATCCGCTTCCATCCCCTGCTTCATTAACTTTTGTTTGCTTGTGCACAGTAACACTCTTTTTATTTTTTTTATACTTATTTTTCTTTCCTCGCTTACACTTCCTTCTCTCATTTTTATATTTCTGACCTTTTCCTTGAACTCTTATATATATTTTAAACGTGTTTATTTCCTATCCTCATCCCTCTTTATCTTTTTGTTTAGGAAAAACCATACTATCTCATATAGGCTCTTCAACCATTTCTTACCCTCCACATTCAGTATGTTGACTTTGGATTTTCTTCATCTCTTTTTATCATATTTTCTCCCTCCTCTAACTCCTGTTTTTGCAATAAAGCTCCATCTTTTATAAGCATAATCTCTCGACCATTTTGTTTCATTAGATCTCTCATCTCCTATGTTTTTGCCTGCATATCATCGTTTAGATAAACCCTCATTATCTTCCACCTTTCGCCTCCCATATTTATTCCTTCTATTACTTATCTTTCTTTCTGCTCTCCCATCTCTTTTTTATCCTTCTCTGTTATACATTTGCTTTCTACTTTCATTACCATTCTTTCTATTGCTCTGCCTCTGTCATTCTTTCTCTTTGAATTCTGAAACTATCATTTTTAACCGCTTGGTAACTCTGCCCTTACTTTCTTCCACTACTTTTTATCTAGCTACGTCTTTATCATTATTACTATATCTTATTAGGTCAAATTTCTCATTACCTTCATATCCTTTTTTTCCAAGTTTACCGACACCTCATTTTTCACTAACCTTTTTTCTGTCCTCGTTCCAATCACACCATATACCTTCTACCTGTATTCTCGTAGTTCTATTTCCCCTTCTTGTTTCCCTTCCGCTATTAACCTTAACTCAACCTGCATTTTCCTTTCCCTTCATGTCAAATTATCCCCTATTTTCTCTGAACTGCTATCTTATCTCCTCTACTTTGACATCTCTTTACTCTAATCTTGCCATTCATTCAGGTTCTTCCTTACCATTCTTTTACGTCCAAGCTTTTTCCTTTCTACACATTGCTATTTCTCTATCTCTTCTTTAGAATCAATCCTCTTTATTACTTTTTCTTTACTTTAGGCTTCTGCACCTCTAATATTGAACCCTTTATCGCTACTTTTCTATTTCTTTTCTCTCTCTTTTTCCTTTATATTTTTTGTTCTATTCTTCTCAGCCTTTTCTTCTTCTTACTTCGACTCTCTACACCTACGAATTTCCGGTTTGAGGTTTGCAATTTTATCGCACCCTCTAACTTCTCTATTTTTTTATTAGTTTTTTATTGCCTAATTTCTCTCTTCATTGTTTCTCCCCGTTTCTCCTGCTTTTCTTTTAATAAATACCTTAATCGATTCAACGTTGTTAGCTCTCAATTTCTTCTTTCCTTCCGTTTTTTTATACTTTTCGCTTGCCATCTTTGCTTAGTTCTTCCCTTATTGTATACTAGGGACTTCCTAATCTAAACTTTTTTATCTGTCTGGTACTTGCTTCGCCTTTCTCCCTTTCTACGAGCCCTGATACGGCCAACCCTGTCCTCCCACCCGGTCGCAAACCTCAAACCAACCTAACCTTAACTTTCACACTAATCTGTCTTGATCCCTGAAAATCTACATATCTTTTTATCAACCTCTCACTCTCTGAATCGATCTCTTACGAACAAACCCTTTTACACAATTTCAAAATCAATAAAGGACCTAGCCCGTTAAGTATGTGAAAAGTGCCCTTGAGCCTTATCTAAGTGGCCTTGGTCCTATGTGTACCTTACAAAAGAAAACTTTTTTCTGAAATGTTTAGCCCTTTAACCTTGAAAATGTCCCTTCAAGGTCACGCTTTTGTTTTTTAGTTTTTTGCATATATCTTGGATTCTTTTTGATGAAATTCATTCAACCTGGGGTCAAATTAAGGATCTCTTGAAAATACATATTATATATTTTTTTCAACAATTTTTGGCTCGAAATTCAAATGTTGACGAATTTCCTTAAAGTGGAGAAGCATGGTGAAAAAAAAATAAAAACTTACTCTTTTACGAATATCTGACTTGAAAGACCTTACATGACTATTAAGAAAAATTATGCAAATGTCTTGCTTGTTTTATTCACGCAAATCTGCAAATCTCTGATTGACTCTGCCATAATAACCTTATCATCTGCGAACGCTAACCCACGTACCCTTACTGTCCTGTAGTCCACATCTTCTTCATCTTATTACATTTTTTTTCTTGGTCAAATTTTTTTTTTTTAACTGAAAATTAACCTATTTCAGTTGAATACTGCATGATTTTATTTAAAAAATTATCTTTTTTATTTGAAAATCAGTTCTTTAAACTGAAAATTTAGATTTGTTGTTAAAAAATGATCTTTTCTAGAAGAAAAATTGATCTTTTTTGGTAGAAATTATTTCTTTTGATTGCAAATTTATCTACTTAGCTGATATAATAATTATTTATAAAAATTTAAATCTTATATAATTTTAGTTGAAAAATAATCTTTTATAGTTGAAAATCAGTTTTTTTTCGCTTCAAATTTCAAGTTTCTGTTGAAACATTATCTTTTCTTGTAGGAAAAATAGTCTTGTTTGGTAGAAAATTTTTTTTTTGCTGCAAATTTATCTGCTTGGCTGATATAATAATTATTTATAAAAATTGTATATTATAATAATTATTTTGATTGTTTATACAAAATCGCTTTGCAAAAAGTTAATTGTAAATGCTTCTTATTTTTATTTTTTCGAAAGCTGAACTGTTTAATGGAAAATTAACTTCACCTTATAGCTACAATCTTTAGCGAATTTTGAAAAAAATCAATATAATTTATAATAATATTTTAAAATTTTTTTTCTAAGTATAATTTAAATAATAAAAAATTTTTAATTTGAATATTTTGTTGTTTTTCAATTAGTCAAAACAAAGCATTTTAAAATACACAAATTAAATTTCGCCACTTTTATCAGTGGGAAAAATTCCTGGTATAAAAACTTTTTTATAATTTACTAAATTGTCATATAAAACGATGCGATATCAAAATTTTTGTAATTTGTTTTTAGTACAACATTTAATTGCAGACAATTTGAAAATTTAATTTTTAATTTTCTTGCGCTTTCAGTATTGAAAACTTTATATTTACATAGTTCTACATAAGAAGTTAATAAATGAACATTTCAGTCCATAAATAGAATTTCATTTTTTTGCTTTGGGAATTTAGATTTTCCGGTAAAAAAATTGATCATTTAGATGAGAATTTAACTATTCTACTTCACAGTTATCCTTTTTGGTTGAAATTTTGATGTCTTTTTAAGTTACAAATTCAACTAGTTTCGTCGAAAATTAAACCAGTGGGTTAGAAATGAACTTTTTTGTTAAAAAATTCATATTGTAGGATTGACAATTCAAATGCACTGTAAAAAATTCGTGTTTTCGCTCAAAGCTTTAACAATTTGGTCAAAATTGTTTATTTTTCTTGACTGAAAAATCTTTCTTAGTTGAAAATTCACTGCTTTTGTTCAATTTTGTGTTTTTTATTGAAAAATTTATTTCTTCGGATAGAAAAATTAGTTATTTGTCTTTTTTGATTAAAAGATCAGCTGTCTTTTCTGGTTAATGTTTTGGTGAATTAATAATCATCCAATAGACTGTCAGTAGGAAATTTATGAGATTCAGGGAAAAAAACTCATATCTGTAAATTTCCTCTCGTTACTAACTTAAATTAAATAAATTATCTTTCCTTATTTGATGGATATTTGCAGAGATATTTTTTTTATTAAAGATGTTTTATGGTTTGCTGCTGTTGTAATTCAAACTAAAATCTTACAAATAGTTGAATCGTAAAAAAAAATTCATAAATTGAATTTAAATTCTCTAAAAGTGTAGAGTTTTCTATTTTGAAAATTAACAATTTAAAACTATGCAAGCCCTAAGTTTCAGAATTGAGAATTATGAAACTCTGATGACATACAATTGAAATTTTTTAATTTGCCGATTCAAAATTAAAAAGTTTTAACTTCTGGTCTTGAAAATTCTAAAGTTTTGAGAATTTTTATTTCCACGTTTTAAAACTACATGAGTTTCCAATTGTAAATCTACAAAATTAAACAATTTGAAAAAAGTACTTCAAAGTACATCGTTTTTAATTGTAAAGTTATTTCAACTTAAAAAAAAAATATTACCATACAAAAGTAAACCAAAAAGATCATATTTCTAATACACAAAAAGTTTTCAGTCAAGAGAGAAAAGAAAGTTCACCTAAAATTTTAAACCTTTAAACCAAAAAAAGAATTTTTTGTATAAAAGTTGTATTTCTGACCAGAAAATATAAATTTTTAATAAAACAAAAATATTTCTAACGGAATAGTTGATTTTTTAGCAAATAAAAACAAAATTTTTAAACAAACAGTTGCATTTTAATCTAAGAAAGATGAAATATTTACTAAAACAGATGAATTTTGAAACAAAAAAGACAAATTTTCAATAGGAATTTCCTGATTCCATCCAAAAAAGATTTCAGTAGACTTTTCAACACCAAAATATAAATCTCAAACAAGATGTAATTTTTTACGAAGATACTTAATTTTCAACCCAAAAAGACGAATTTTTAACAACACAGTTTAATTTTCAACAAAAAAAATTTCTTAAACAAATTTTTTTTAATTTTGAATTGAATAAGTACATTTTTCCCCAGAAAAGTGCAATCTCTACTTTAATAGATAAGTCTTTAAATAAATAAGACAATTTAAAAAAATAAATAAATAAATTTTCATTTTAAAAAGATTTCAGTTGACTTTCAAATATCAAAATATGAACTCTAAACAACAAGTAAATTTTTTTTGAAAATAGTTGAATTTTTAACTAAACAGTTGAATTTTTAAAAAAGAGTTGAATTATTGACAAAAGAGGATGATTTTTTAACAAAATTGTTGAATTATTAATTAAAGAGTTGCAGTCATATCCAAGACAGATGCGATTTTTACTAAAAAAAAGAAGAAATTTTCAAAAAAAAAAATGTAAAAAAAAGTCACATTTTTATCTAAGATGATGTCTCTTTAATACATTTGTTTAATTTTTATACAAATAATAAAAGTTATTACCTAAAATAAAATCTTAAGGGGAAAGCAACTGCAAAAAAAAATTATATTCCAATATATATAAAAATCCACTTTTAGGAAAAATTTTTTAAAATATTTTAATTTCTAAAATTACTAATATAACTTTTCAAAAACTTCAAGTATGTTTTAAAATTATTTGAATTTTGCCAATTCTTTATAAATCATAATAAATGTTTTTTTGCGTGTAAAGAAAAACTTCGTATTCTCTTAATGCCTTTCAAAATTCTTAAGAAAATTCTAAATTTTTTTTTTAATTTTCCAAAATCTGAATTAAGAAATAGAATTTTTAATTAATTACTTGCTTTTCTATTGCTATTAATGTATGTATTTTCTTTAAAAAAAAGTTTTTTTTTTTATAGAGAATTGGTTTTCTTAGTAGGAAATTTATCTTTTTGCTTGAAAATTCAACACTTTGTAATATCTTCTCTCGCTTCACTGAAAAATATTTCTTAGCTATAAATAAAATTCATGTTGAAAATTCGCATCTTCAATTGAGTTCGAATATTTTGTAATAAAAATTATAATATTTTTTGGTTAAAATATCAATTATTACATTGTATGTTTAGCAATAATCATTTTTAGAACGAAAATTCAGTTACATTTTAATTGTAAATTCATCTTTGCGGTCAGTTGAATATTGAATAACTTTAGTTAAAAAATTATCTTTCACAGTTGAAAATCAGTTTTTTAACTAAAAATTTTTTATTTTTTGTTGAAAAAAGATCTTTTCTATTCGAAAAATGTGTCTTTCTGGTATAAATTAATATTTTTTGTTGAAAATGTATCTACTTTGCAAGTATATCAATTTATCTAGTTAGAGGGTAATAATTTTAGTTCAAAATTTACCACTTTGTTAAAAAAAGTAACTATGTTTTTGAAAATTAGTTTTTTTGGTCGAAAATGATTTTTTTCCACTAAAAATGTAACTATTTTTAACTGAAAATTTAAGGATATATTTTTTTGTCGACAATTCATCTCTTTCAGTTTAAGACTTGTGTATTTTTCTGAAAATTACCTTTTTTCGGTAGAAATTAATCTTCTTGCTTACAGAATTAATATTTTAGTTTAAAATTTAATTATTTCAGTGAAATATTTATCAATTTAGTTAAAAATGCATCACTTCAGCTGCAATTTTTTTAAATTAATTTTTTAACTTAAAAACCAACTGTTTCGCTTTTTAAATCTTATCTTTGCTTGTTCAAAATTTAACTATTTGCTCGAAAGAATTTATTTTTTAGATAAGCATTTCACTATTTGGTCGAGAGTTAATATGCTTCATTAAAAATTGTCTTTTATCGTGAAAAATTAATTTTTTTGTTCGGAATTTTAATTATTTTGCTTAAAGATGATTCATTTTGTTGAAAATTCAATATTCTTACTTGAAAATTAAAAAAATCAAAACGCAAAGTATAAGCAGATAAAATGAAAATTTGTTTAAAATATTTAAAAATTTTTTTTTAAAAACGCGAGATTGGAAAATTATTATTTAATTCTTAGTGCTATGAGCTTTTAAAATGTGAAAAACAAAATTTTTCTTGCCTAGGAGATACATTTTTTAATATTGAAGGCGTTCAAATAAAAATCCTTTAGATGCTATAAAATGCTAAAAATAAATGAGCTTTGTTATTAAATGTTATTTCAGAAATATTTTTTAACAATGAAATCAAACTTGTGACCATGTTTTTAGATTATTAACACTGTCACGATTAGTGAGAAGCCTAGCCTTAATTGTACATAATATACTGATTTAATTATTAAAAAGTTGTAAATTCTAAATTTTTAGTTTGGGTGATTTGAAATTAGAAGTTTTTCGTCAGGTTAATTTCTTGTTTTTTATCGACTCACGTGCTGTTTTTGTAAGGGCGTACATAAAAGTAATCACTTTGTAATTTGAAATTGATTAGACGTGACAATAATCTCAATTTTTCATTTTTCAAGGAAAAAATTTGTAAACAAGTTATTTTCAATGAGAGAACGTAACCTATTTACAAGTTTCACAATACTACCTTCTAATTGAATGAATGAAAAAATTTTTTTTTGGTTATAGTTCCGTTTTTATAAACATTTTTATATTATTATATGTTACATTAAACAAATTATTAAATTTTTACCAAGCAATTCGTAGCTTTTTTAATAATTAGTGGAAATTTATTGAGTTATGTTCTAGCAAACACTTATATAAAATTATAAATACGCAAGGAAACTTTTCGATAAATTTAGAATTTTTTGAAAATGTAAAAAAAAGATATTTTTGGATTAAGTTAAATACACGCATTTTTCAAAAAAAAGTTTGGATTTAAACTAATCCAAAGACATTATTTTTTTGCAGTTTTTCAACGAATTCTGAATAGGTCAATAAAATTTCCTTTCAATTTATAATGTTATATTAGCATGTATTATTATTAACCAAGAATATGAAAAAATCGACAGAATTTTTAAACTTATAGAAAAAATTTTTTTTTTTAATTTCAAAAGCTTGAATTTTCAGCACCAAAGAAGTAAAACTTTCCACCAAGTAATAATATTTTTAATCACAGAGATAACTCTCAAATAACAAAATGAATTTTCAAGAAAAAAGTTTAAGCAGATAACTAAATATTTTATCAATGAAAATAATTTTCTACCAGAAAAAACGAACTTGCAATAAAATATATACATTTACAACTAAATTGTTGACTTTTTAACTAAAAACGATAAATTTTTAACCAAAAACAAAATAACTAAATTTTCATTTTGATAAATTATTTTAAAATAAATAACAAATTTTATAATAAAATAAAGTACATCAATTTTTAACAAAATCTTTGAGTTTTCAACTGAAAAAGATCAATTTTTAATGCAAAATAAAATAATTAAATTTTCAGTTGAAAAAATTAATGAAAAAAATAAAGTTAAATTTCAGACTTGAGATATGGATCTCACGTAATTAAACGGATTTGTAACAAAAAAGTTCAGCTTGAACCAATTAATTTAATTTTTAATCAATAAAATTAATTTTTTACAAAAAAAGACGAATTCATAATGAAATACAAAAATTTTCTACCAAGCTGTTAAATTTTCAACGAAAAATATAATACTTCAATTTAAATATAAAAAACCAATTGAAATGAAAATGAATTTCAATTAAAACAGTTGTATTTTTAATTAGAGATATGAATTTTTAAGCAAATAAAATAAATTTTCAACAAAAAAGTTCAACTTTCAAACAAGTAATTTAATTTTCAATTAACAAAATCAATTTTCTACCAAAAAAGATGACCTTACAATAAAGTACATAAATTTTCAAAAAAATCGTTAAACTTACAATGAAAAATATAATAATTGAATTTTTTATAAAAAGAATTAATTTAAAATGAATGATAAATTTTTATGAAAATATTTGAATTTTTAACCAGAGAGATGGGTCTTTAAATAAAAAATGAATTTTTAGCAAAGAAGTGACACTTTAAGGCAAGTAATTACATTTTCAAAAAATAAAATGAATTTTATACCTAAAAGATAAATTGACAATAAAGTACATACATTTTTAACGAAACTATTGAATTTTTGGCAAAAAATGTAATTGAATTTTCAGTGAAAAATAATAATTCAAAATAAATAACGAATTTTTAACAAAATAGTTGCATTTTCAACCAGAGAGATAAATTTTCAAATAATAAAATAAATTTTTAACAAAGAAGTTTAATTTTGAACCAAGTAATTTAATTTTTTTAGTAATAAAATCACTTTTCTGCCACAAAAAAAGATCTACAATAAAGTACATACATTTTCGAACAAATTTTTGAATTCACAATAAAACATAGAATAATTAAATTTTTCTTGTAAAAAATTAATTCAAAATAAATTATGAATTTTCAACAAAATATTTAAATTTGTAACCAGGGAAATTGGTCTCTGAATGAAAAAATGCATTTTTAGCAAAGAAGTACACTTTAAACAGAGTAATTGAATTTTTAATGAATAAAATCAATTTTATGCCAAAATATGAATTCACAATAAAATACATAAACTTTAAACAAAATTGTTGGATTTTCAGCCAAAAAGACAATATCTAAATTTTCAGTACAAAAATGAATCAAAAATAAATTACGAATTTTCAACAAAATACTGAAAGTTTTAGCCAGAGCTATAAATCTTGAAATAATTAAATACATTTTTGACAAAGAAGTTAAATTTTTAACCAAGGACTTATTAAATTTTCAACTAAGAAAAACAGTTTTCTTGCAAAAAAGATAAATTTACATTGAAATACATAAACTTTTGACCAAATTATTAAAATTAAAATAGAAAATGAAAGACTTAACTTAATAGTTGAAAAAATAAATTTAAATAAGAATAGAATTTTTAAGAAAATAAATGAATTTTCAACGGGAGATAAATCCTTGAATCATAAAATAAATTTCAAAAGAGCTCAACTTTTAATCAAGTTATTAAGCTTTCAATTAAGAAGATTAATTTTTTACAGAAAAGAGGAATTTACAATAAAAGACATAAATTTTCTACAAAGCTGTTAAATTTTTACCGAAAATATAATAATTTAATTAACATAAAAAAACCAATGAAAATAAATAACAAATTTTTAACAAAATAGTTGTATTTTTAGCCAGAGAAATAAATCTTTATATAATTAAATTTAATTTTAAAAAAAATTCAACTATCAACCAATTAATTAAATTTTCAATCAATAAAGTCAATGTGCAACAGGAAAAAAACGATCTGACAATGAAGAACATACAATTTTAAAAAAATTGTTAAATTTAAAATAAAAAATAGAATAATAAAATTTTTCGCGAAACAAAATTTATTTAAAATAAATAATGAATTTTCAACAAAATATTTAAATATTTAATCAAGGAGATAAATCTTTGAATGATAAAATGAATTTTTAGCAAACAAGTTAAACTTACAACTGAGCAATTGAATTTTTAATCAATAAAATCAATTTTTTACCTGAAATATAAATTCACAACACAGTGCATCAGTTTTTAAGAAAATTGTTGAATTTTTGATAAAAAATACAATAATTATATTTTCTTTAAAAAAAATTAATTAAAAATAAATAACGAATTTTTAACAAAAGATTTGCATTTTTAACCAGAGACATGAACCTTTAAATAATAAAATCAATTCCTAACGGAGAAGTTAAATTTTTCACCAAATAATAATTGAATTTTCAACTTAGAAGAATAGTTTTCTTCCGAAAAAGATAAACTTACAATAAACTACATGAACTTGCAATTGAATCACTAAATTTACAATAAGAAAAAAAGAATTAAATTCTTAGTTGAAAGAATTAATTGAAAAAAGGAAAGAATTTTGAAGAAAATAGTTCAATTCTTAACCAGAGAAGAATCTTCAAATAATAAAATAAATTTTCACAAAAAAGCTTAACTTTCAACCGAGTAATTGAACCTTCAATTAAGAAGATTACTTTTCTACCAAAAAAGGCATACATTTCTCACAAAATTGTTGAATTTTTAACAAATAACAATTAATTTTAAAATAAAAACAAAATTTAAAAAAAAAAGAATTTTCTTACATATTTTGAGGAAGAATTCACCGTCTATCTTCGCGAGCACGGGTTTTTTGGGTTTTTTGTTGCGGGAATCACTTTAGCAAACATGGAAACTGTTTCTGTACATTTCTTTTATGTTTATGGACAATATAAGAGCGAAAAATTAAAGAACAAATAAATTTTTGTCTAAAAATGCAATGGTTACATCCCTAGGTAAAATTATTCATTATTTTCAACTAAAAAAAAAAAACCAATTTGGAACAAAATAGTTACATTTTTAACAGGAAAAATAAATTTTCAAGTATAATAACAAATCCTAAAGAAAAGAATTAAAATAATTTTTCTAACACAGAAGATTAATTTTTAAAAAATGGAATAGTTAATTCTTCAATCTAGGAGATAAATCTGCAAAACCAAAAAATAAATTTTTGCATAAGTAGTTTAATGCGTGACTGTTGACTATCGCGCTTCGCGCTCGAAAATTAATTTTTTTCGCACTACGCGCTCGAAAATTTATTTTCTTCGCACTACGCGCTCGCTCGCTCTATTGAACCCACATTAATGCACTACAATTTTGAAATTAAAGTTCAAATCATGCACAACTGTAATTTTTTGATTGTGAATTCTCTTTTTTTAAAGCTTCATTGGCTTGAACGAACATATTTGCATCACGTATCTCGTGCTTCGCACTTCATTTTGTTAAAAATTAAGTATAAAATTTTTCTTTCATATTCACTTTATTATTTGCACTTCATTTTTTAAATAAAATTTTATTATCGAATACCCAAAAAAATGTTTTATTCCAATAAATTTATATTATCACAATTTATAATATGCATCAATATTAAAACAAGTGCATGTTTATTGTCTTGTTTTTATAAATTTAAAAGGTGACCAACCTATAGAAGAACGATTTTGCAATTTAAAATTTTATTGTACCTTGTCTCGTTTTCCCAAAAAATCAGATTGATTATTTTCAACGTTATTTTTTACAATTTTTTTAAAGTTTTGCATTCTACAAGAAGAAATATTTAATAGTTTGTAGATCTTTTTTTGGGTGAACAACTTTTGTCTATTAATTTTTTTCGTGCATTGCATCGTTTATCCAAAAATTTTATTTTTTTTCATTTTAATAATATTTTTCACAATTAAACTAAAACTACCTATCATAAAAAAATGATAATAATATTTATTATAATAATTAATATTTTTAACTTCTTTCCGGGTGAACAACTTTCATTAATTTATATGTTTCCTAGACTGTCTTTTTTATCTAAAAAGGGATTTTTTTAATTTTCAATGTTGATTTTTAGAAATAAAAAAAAATTCTCGTCCCATAAAAATGTAATTTATAACGCAAAATAAAATTTTTTATTTTTTATTATATTTTCTGAGGTCAAAATTTAAATTTTTATTTTAAGAATGCTTTAATTGTAATATCCGTAAGAACGTGATTTTATTTTATAATTTATTTATTTCGGAATCTTCAAAAATCTGAAATGTTTTTTTAATTTTTTGAAATCTGTTTAATTTTTAAACTATTTTTGCAATATTCCAAAAACTTTTAAATATCTTTAGAAATAATCAAAATTTTTGGTTAAATTGTAAAAAATTATGCTTAATAAAATAAAATGCTTTAAAAGCTTCCAGATTCTCTTTTGACAATTTTGAAAATCTTTTGAAGTGTTTGAAAATCTTTTTACAGTTTTTCTCAAAAATTAATTTTTTATAGCAAGATATCACTTTGAATATTTCCAGAATTTTAACAAAAAAATTTTTATTATTTTGAAACCTTTCAAAATCCTTTAAAAAAAGGTTCGAAATTTTATTTGTGGACCTTTAAAAATCTACGTTTTGCTTTAAGTTTTTTGAAATCTGTTCAAATTAAAAATTTTGTTCGAAATTTTTCGAAAACTTCTGAATATCTTAGAATCGTACTTTGAAATCTTTAAAAATCTACATTCTGTTTAAAGTTCTTAAAAATCTGTTTAAATTTTAAATTATTTCTGAAATTTTTTAGTAATTTCTAAATATTTTTTGAAATAATTCGAATTTTCTTTAACATTGTAAAAAAATAATGCTTTCATAGCTTTCACATTCTTTTTTGAAAATTTTGTAAATTTTTTAAAACTTTTTAAAATATTTTTAGATTTAGGTTTATAATTAAATTTTTTAAATAAGAAGTAACTTTAAATATTTCCAGAAATCTAAAGAAATTTTTTTAATATCTTTAAACCGTTTAAAATCTTTAACAAAACTTTAAAATCTTATTTTTAAATCTTCAAAAATCTACATGTCGTATTAACTTTTTTAAAAATCTGTTCAAAAATTTAAATTATTTTTGTATTTTCTTAAAACACATTTTTTTTTGCCATAACACTATAATTTTCAAACTCCTTACACTTTTACAGAGATAAGAAGAATGACAATAATAATTCTGGGTAAATTTTAAATGACTTAAGTTTTGCTTCTAAAGATTAATTTATTAATTTACTCGCTTTCAAATATATAAAAAAAGAATGCAAAATATTTCAACAGAATTTTAAAAAATTTTTCAGAATTCAAAAGACTGTTATAAAAACTTTAAATTATTTTAAAATATCTTGCAAAGTTATAGAAGTTTTGAAAAAATTTAAAAATAATTTAAAATTTGAAAAGATTCTGCACAATTTTAGGCAAAATAAGGATTTTTCAAAATTTTAGAATAAAATTTGAAACTTTGTTAAGATTTTGAAAGGTTTTAAGATAATAAAATATTTTTTTGAAGATTTCAGAAAAAATTTGAGTTTTTTATTTTCAAATATTAATTTCAAGAAAATATTTCACAATAATAGACTTTTCATCCAAAAGTAGCTAATTTTTTATTTTGTGTTCTATGAATTCAGTTCGCGTTTGAGCAAGAAAGCAAAAAGAAAAACGGCAAGAGGGTATTTTTCTTAAAAAAGGGATAAAAAAGAATTCATTAAAAGTGTTTCTTTAAGTTATTTTTTAATTTTGTATTTGAAATACTTTTTCAACTATTATTTTTATTTAAATGTTTCTAAATATCAGAAATACTAAAAGTTTATTAAAAATTTTCAATTTTCATTTATTTCCTTCAATTGAACGAATTTTTGATAAGCTTGCTTTAGTATGCAACTCTAGCCATGAAAGTATCAAGAAGTCAGGTTGGTGATTACCTATGTTTCGTTTCATCAAAGTGCGTATAATTTTTAAGTACACACGACTATAAGAGATTATTAGCACAGAGACTGAAGAAAGGTGGAAAAGACGAAATGTGAAAATTCTTTGTAATTTTTCCACTGTTGGGCAATAACCTGTAAATACCTGATGTAGGTGGAGGTCACGTATTCCCCGAATTCGAATCAGTGAGAGTGTAAAAAAAAAACGTTGGAATAGAAAATACAATATTATAGAAAAAATAAATGCAAAAAAAAAAAGAAGAGAATTTCAAAGAAACGATTCACTTCAGACTACGCATAATTTTTTGCGAAAATAAATAAATAAAATAAATTTTTGAGGAAAAAAATTCTCGGCTTCTTTCCGGTTTGCAAAATTCTTTATAGTCATCCTACCTACAAATAATCGGTAGAACGAAATTCTTAAAAACTTTGCAATAATTGTTGTTGACTTCCAGATTTGTTGCATAATGTTTAAATATGACTTTACATTCTAGAAGACTGTTTTCGTTGTTCCTGGATTTTTTTTTTGAATATTTAATATTTTCGTCCCTGAAAGGAAACTTAAAATTATTGTGGTTTTAAAAATAATAAAAGAATTATATTCATAATTCAAATTTACTAAATATTTTCTGAAAAGTAATTTT
The DNA here is from genome assembly GCA_032357855.1 of Amphibolips quercusostensackenii. Lineage (NCBI taxonomy): Eukaryota > Metazoa > Arthropoda > Insecta > Hymenoptera > Cynipidae > Amphibolips > Amphibolips quercusostensackenii. The sequence goes on along the minus strand of JAUELO010167467.1, from coordinate 4,101 downwards.
ATTTGCTGACAAAAATTATTTCTGAGTGTTTCTGAATATTATTAGTCGGAGAAAAAATTTCAATTGTGAATGTAATTTTTAATGTCAGGAAAAAATTCAGTTCTTAGCATTTTGCTATCACAATCTAATTTTAAAACCATCCCACACCTTTATTGAGGTGAGAAAAATGACAATAAGAATTCTGAGAAAATTGTTAATGTTCTAGATTTTATTCTGAAGATTAATCTTGAGACTTTAAGGTTTTGAAATATCTAAAAAAAAAATGTTAAAAAATCTCAAGAGAATTTTTTCAATTTTTGCAGAATATCAAAAAATAGTATAAAATCTTCAAATTATTCCAAAATATCTTGCAATGCTTCAGAAGTTTTGAAAAAATTCGAATAAAATTAAAAAAATTTTAAAGTTCTGAAAAAAATTTAAACAACAAGTGGATTTGTCAAAATTTTAAAATAGAATTCAGAACTTTTGTAAGGATTTTAGAAGGTTTTAAGAAAATAAAACACTCTTAGTGAAATTTCAGGGAAAATTTAATTTGATTTTTCATTTTTAAAAATTAATTTTTTTAAAATAAAAACCATGTTTAAGATAAATTACATAGTTCTGAAGAGGTGCAAAAACAATTTTGAACATGGGAAGATTTGAAAAAATGTAAAATAAAATAAGGATTTTTTTAAGATATCGAGAAAAAAATTAGAAGCTTTCAAAGGAATAAAAAAAGTGCAGAAAAATACGCATAATTTTTTTGCAGAATTGCATAAATAGAATAAATATTTAAGGAAAAAAATTCTCAGCCTTTTCCTCTCTTGCAAACATTTTTTATACTCATCCTATCTAAGAAAGTTAAAAAATATTTATAGAGATTTCAGATATTTTGAAAAGTTATCTAGAAAATTCATAACATCGCTAGCAAATTCTTTGTTACTTTAGGAGATTATAAAAAATTTAAGAAAATTCTGAGTAGTTTAAAATATATTCAAAACAAAAAATATTATTTTTAAAATATTATATTATCTTCAGAGTAGTAAAAATTCCAAAATATCTTTTCAACTGACCTGAGTTATTTATAAAATTTAAAAAAATTTTTTTAGATTCATTTTTGAGAGTTTTGAAAATCTTTTGTAATGTTTTATGACCTTTCAAAATATTCTCTTGACATTATTTTTTGTAAAATAAAAAATCCCTTCAAATTTTGCCAGTAACTTTAAGTAAATGTTCTTATTATCTTCAAACATTTTTAAATCTTTCTAAAATTAACAAAATTTATTTCAAAATCTTAAAAAATCTACATTTTTTTCAAGCTTTTTGACATTTTCAAAATATATATAAGATTTTTCAAAAACTTATGAACATCTTTTCAAATGATTTGAATTGAACAAAAAAGAAAAATTCTACAAAATTAAAAAATTGCCTTTAAATCTTCTTGATTTCGTTTTCATTATTTTGAAAATCTTTTAAAATATTTAGAAATATTTAAAAATAATGTACTAATATAAATGTGATAAATAAAAACTCATTACAAATTTTCTGAGCAAAATCTGTCAAATCAAACGATATTTATGAATTTTTCATATCTCTTGAGTTGATTCAAATCATTGTTTTATTATTCAACTTTTGTTTTAATTTCGCAAAATTAAAAATAAATTTCAAATTTTTCACATTCTGTTTTGACGATCTCAGATATCTCTTAGAATGTTTGAAAATCTTCCTGATTATTCCCTTACAAATTATTTTGTATAACAAGAAATCACTTAGAATATTCCGAGGAATGTAAGGAAAAGAAATTATTATCTTAAAACCTTTTAAATTCATAAAAAATCTTTCAAATTTTATTTTGGAATCTTTAAAAATCTACATTTTAGATTTCCTGGTTTCTGTTTAAATTCTGAATTATTTTTGACATTTTTTAAAACCTTTAAATTTTTTTCAAATATATGATTTGAATGTTTCCTAAAATTGTAAAAAATTTTGCTAGATAAAAAAAGAAGCTTGAAAATCTTAGTTCAAAAATCTTTTTAGCTTTTTCTCTAGAATTTATTTTTGATTACAAGGAATCACTTTAAATTTTTCTAGGAGACTAAGGGAAAATTGTTATTACCTTGAAAAATTTCAAAATTTAAAAAAAAAAACTTTAAAATTGTATTCAAGAATTTGTAAAAATCTACATTTGGTGTTAAGTTTTTTTGAACCTGTTCAAAAATTTGTATTATAATTAATTTAAAAAAAAAAATTTAATGTTTTAAACTGATCCGAATTTTTTCTGAAGTTCTGAAAAAAATTCTTTATTTATAAAAAAAAAGCTTTAAAATCTTCCATATTCTACTTTGCCAATTCTGGAAATCTTATAAATGTTTAAAAATCTTTTTAGATGTTTTATTAAAATTGATATTTCATAACAAGAAATCATTTTAAATATTTCCAGGAATCTTCAAGAATCAATGTTTTGTTTTAATTTTTTTTAAAATCTATTTGAATTTTAAATTATTTTTTAAAAATCTTAGAAACTTCGAAATACCTTTAAAAATGATTTACATTATTTCTAAAATTTTTTAAACTTGTGATAAATAAAAAAATGCTTTAAAAGCTTTCAGATTATTTTTCGACCATTTTGTCAATCTTTTGAAATGCCTAAAAACCTTTTTAGATTTTTTCTTAAATTTAATTTTTAACAACAAGGAATCACTTTAAATATTCCCGGAAATTCTTTAAAAAAATTTTTTGTTCATATTAAAACCTTTCAAAATCTTAAAAAAAGGTTTTTAAATTTTATTTTTGAATCTGCAAAAAGCTACATATTGTTTGCGATTTTTTTAAACCTCTTAAAATTGCAAATTATTGTTACAATTTTCTAAAAGCTTTCAGATATCTCTTAAAATTATATAAATTTTTCTAAAAATTGTAAACAGTTATGCTTCAAAAGAAAATGCTTACAAATATTTCAGATTCTTGTCTGACAATTTTTTCAATTTTTTTTTGAATGTTTAAAAATCTTTTTGCATTTTACCTTAAAATCAAATTAAAAAAAAAAGAAATAACTTTCAATATTTCCGAAAATCTAAGGAAAATTTTTTAAAACTTGAAACCTTCAAAAAATTCTTGAAAAACGTTAAAACCTTATTTTGAAATCTTCAAAAATCTACATTTTGTGTTAAAAAAAATCTATTTAGAAATTAAAATTATTTTTAAATTTTATTCAAACACAATTTTTCTTGTTTTCACATCAAAATTTGAAAACTTTTCTACACGTTCAAAGACATGAGGAAAAAGAAAAAAGATTTTAAATGATTTAGGTTTTATTTTAAAAGATTAATTTTCATATTTGAAGGTTTTAAACTATTGAGACAAGAATTCGAAATATTTTAAAGAAATTTTTTTAGATTTTGCAGAATTCAAAAAACTTGATTTTTTTACAATATTTTGCAGAGTTTTAGAAGTTTTCAAAAAATTCCAAAATAATTTGAAATTTTTAAAAATTTCAAACGATTCGAAACAAAATGAGGGTTTTTCAAGATTTTAAAATAAAATTTGAAACTTGTTAAGATTTTAAAAAGTTCTAATAAAATAAAATATTTTTCTTAAGATTTAAGCAAAAACTTAAGTTTCTGATTTTAAATTATTAATTTTAGAAAAATATTAAAAAATATTAGATTTTTTATCCAAAAGTAACAACATTTTTCTATTTTTTAAAATAAGAATGTTTCGCTGAATTTTAAATAAATTAAAAAGATATTTGAAAGGTTCAAAAATATAAATCATAATATTTAATATCATAACATTTCAACAAACTCAAAACAAAATTTAGATTTTTTAAGATTCACAGTGAAAAATTATAAAGATTTCCAAACATTTTTAAAGATTTTCAAAATTGGCAAAACATAATCTTACATATGTTAAGTCAATCATTTTTAATTTGCAGGATTTAAAAAAACTTAGATAATGATTAGATAATAATAAAACTTAATGCAATTGATACTAGCTGGGTTCTGAATTGTTAGGCACAGAGGGCCGGTTCTAAAGGGAACCGTAGCCTTTGTGTCGTGGTTGTTGTTCTGGCTAGATCTACTGTGTATTGCGGTGATGTAATGGGGTGCCGCTGTCGCTGGT
>JAUELO010167194.1:0-16673 GCA_032357855.1 Amphibolips quercusostensackenii | reverse complement strand
AGTTTAGACGGTTAAGACAATACTATAGATCAGTCCAACCAACAAAGGCAAAACTCTTTGATAGTCAAGTCAGTCAAGGCTAAAATAGAGATCAATTGAACTAACAAAGGCAAGACATATTACGAGTTAAGCCAGTTGGGACAAGATTAGATATCAGTTTAAGCAGCAAAGGTAAAACATGTTATAAGTCTATCCGGTTAAGACAAGACTATAAATCAGTCCAGCCAACAAAAAAAAAACCTTTTTTAAGCCGAGCTAGTTAAGACAAGACTATAGGCTAGTTTAACAAAAAAAAGCAAGACACGTTATTATTCTTACAGGTTGAAACAAGACTATAGATTAGTCCGACCAACAAAGGCAATACATGTTATAAGTTTAGATAGTTGAGAAAAGACTGGAGATCAGTCCAACCAACAGAGGCAATACACTTCAATAGTCCATCCATTTAAGACAAGACTATAGATCAATCCAACCAACAAATTAAAAACTCTTTGGTTGTCCAGCCATTTGAAACAAGAGTGAAGCGCAGTCCAGCCAGCAGTAGCCAAAAATTGTATAAGTCCACTCAGTTAAGGCAAGACTGTAGATCAGATTAACCAATAAAGGCAAGACACTTTGATTGTCCAGCTAGTTGAGACAAGATTTCTCCAATAAACGAATGCAAGACATGTAATTAGTCTAGCCGGTTTGGGGAAGACTATAGATCTGTCTCATCAGCAGAGGCAAAACTTATTATTAGTCTAGTAATTCAAGATGCGCTTGTCTACGCTAGGCTTCTTATGCAAGCAGGCTTTGCTAATTTCTGGTTAATGTTTCTGACCTGCATCAATGACATTTGCACTCTTATGAGTCCACGTTTATCCAATATTCCGCCTATTTGAAATTGTTAAGTCTGTTCTCTTTGAAGTTTGCCTTATATGTGCGCAGGTGCAAGCTTTCGTTGATATGTACCCATTGTCAGGTTCATCAAATAATTAAAATTGAGTCTTGTAAATCAGCTGTGCAAGACTATTTTAACATTTTTGCTGCTACTTCAGCAGTTGCTTTTTCCACGGCGACTGGCTTACAATATTCGTTGCAATTGCAATTGGATCATTAGGGTTAGGATTATACAGCCTATATGCAAAATCCATCACATATCTTCATATGTAACAGCTTACCTGCTACTTAACCCAAAAATGACTTCTAAAAAATCATTTAATAAGTCTTGACGCATTCAACATGATAACGTTAGGAGATATATTTTTTCAGATAACGAACTTTACCACTATGTTTAGGTACAGAATCACAACGTGTGTACAGCTCTCTATACTGATCACGTGTTATTGTACTCATGGCTCTGAATTCATATATTTGAATGCTATCTTTTTCGTTGAAATCCGGCTCATAAATTCTAGATCATTGACGTAAGCTCTTTAAAAAATTGTTTACTTCTATGCCGAATTAACAATATCGCTAAAAATAGCAGCAAGCTGATTGCAATGTCAGCCAGTTTGACTGGGTCCGATTTTGTTGGAAAATGCCCATTTTTCCAGAGGGTTATATTTGAAAACCTTCACGAAATCTTTTTAGCTGTATATAATTTATTTTAACTTTACTAAATATTTTTATCTATATAGAAATCAGTTCTATCACATGAGTATGTTTAGGGGTATGTTGGAACATCTATCTTATGTCGAAAGAGCCCTTTCAAGCATCAAAAATGTACATAGTTCGGATTTTTGCAAACAATTTTTAGTTTCTCTATGAATAAGATCATTATATGATTATCAATTATTTTATTCAAAGGTAAATAAGCTTTACGCTGTCAGTGGGTTTAGAGGGATGTTAGAACATCAACTCTGATTCAAGAAACCCCCTGGTCTGTTTTAATTTTTTTTTTTAAATGGCTTCAGAAGTCTATTAACATCGATTTTGGTGATCGATTGTAAGACCAGGCGGCGCTGATAATATATTGTGTGTTTACTTTTTCTCTGAAAGTTAAAAATGGGATATTTCATTAACTTACTAACATTCATCGCAAATTTTAATGATTTTGAGGGAACTACCTTCTTAAATATTATTGTGAGCTTTTAGGAGAAAAAGAAATTGCCCCCCGATATCCATTCAATGTACCCGCATTAAAAACTAATTTTTTCAGGTGAGTTCTTGTAAGTTACATGGCCTCCTACGTAAGGATCCAGAGAACATATTTTGGTTAAGAATTCAACAATAAGGTAAAAATTTATCTATTATTGCCTAACTACTTCTATAGCATATTTAGCATAGAACAATTAATGAAAGTTAGAAAAAAATTGTTTGAACAATTCATTATTATTTTGAATCCTATTCTTTTTGAATAATACAAAAAGTAACAGCTCTTTGAAAAAATTGTCGACTTTTTATCTACATCTTACTCAATGTAAGGTAATAAATATTGCAATTTGACATAGTATATAAATAATTAAACAATTTAGTATTTTTTATAACTATTTTTCTATTCAGTTTATACATTTTTCTAAAATAGAACAAGACATTTGAAATATGTTTTAAATTTCATACACAAATGATATTGAATGTTACGTTTTCTAGAAGTAGTTACGCCTAAACTACAATTTCTAAAACATTAGCAAAATGCTTCTAAAATTTTTTTAGAATTTTTCTTCCACCCTGAAGTCTATTGATTAATCAGATTTTGGATGAGAAAATTACAATGTTTTTAATGTTATTTTATATTTCTTAACAAAAACATTAGAAAATTATAATTGTTGTAGATATTTAGAGAAATAAATTTACTTACCCCTAGCGGTATCTGCACGAGTAAATTGAGCCGGGAAACCATTTTCTGGCCTGACTACACATTGATGCGTGTACGTAGAAAATTTCTTCAGCCACGAGATTTCAATGCAATTTTCTGTTAATCAATTTAATCAGCTTCAATAGCGATTAAAAATTTATACTTATTGTTTTAAACAATAAACAATACGAAATATAAATCAATACATATTATGTAAATCATTAGTTAGGTCAATCTATTTTCTTCAAATCAGACTTGTATGGTGACTTGAGATTTTGATAAAACTTGGTGAAATTTAAGTGTTAGGTAAATCAAATTGATTGCTTAAATAGTTTTCTAAAATTTTAGAATTTCAGATAGTAACAGAGTTAACTTTTAAAATGCATTTTGAAAACAAACACAAATTTAAAAAGCCGCTTAAAAAATCCAGAATTTTTTTTAATTCAATTTTTGGTTCTGAAGCGTATTTAAAATTTTTCTCAAAATCAATATTACAATTCCTCATAATTTTTCGTGTCAAAACAAAAAATGGATAGATGAACTTTAACTCTGGAGATATAAATTTTTAAGTGGAACCATGTAACCATGAGCAATGATCCATGTGCAACGACAGGTACAGTGGGGCTAAATCAAATAACAAACTTAAAAATAACATTTGGAACGCAATTATTAATTCATTTAATATATTCTTATCTTAGAAAAATTGAAAATTGCATTCAGACTTGATAAATTCAGGCGATTTTATTATGTTTAAATATTATGTTATGACAAATCGTGAACAAATGTTGATTCATTCCTTTTTTATTTTTTTTTTTGTTTTTATAAAGAAAATTTTTACGCTTATTATCTTTCGGATTTAATGCGTAGAATGATGTGCAAGCGAATAAATTTTTGTGCTAGTTGTAGTTCAAAAGGTACTTTTACTAAGCACCTGCCGCATGGTATGTAACTTTGCGGTTTATTGGGCAAAAAGTGTCTAGGTGCCTTTTAGACTGTCATGGAGGATCATTCTAATAATAAATCACTGTATTTAACTTTATCGATACAGTGGTCTTAACTCCTTATCCTTCAAGGATCAGTAATGTCAAATGTGCTCCTCTCATAACTTAGATGACTTTGTTAGCGATATTATTGCTAAGGATAGGGCTTCCCATTTCAGACAGGCTGATAAAAAATAGTTAATGGACTTAGAAAAACCACAAGAAATGCTAAACTTTATGGAAAAAAAAGATCGTCGGCGGGCCTTTGTAGCTGCTTTTAGGGACTTCAGCATGCGGCACGGCGTTAACTGTAAGCGACGTGAGAAGCAAGTAGATCTCACTAGAAAGCCTAAAAGGGCTACCGTCTGGGCAGAAGATCAGCCGCAATTGGCAAACTACAAATCACCATTTGCGAGCATGGATAATTCTTTAGTTGGAGCCCTCTAATTGACCATTTCTATGAGAGTGCTACTGGAGCGCTCACTATAAATAACCGAAAAGGGCGAGTCTCTGATACCCTTTTTTTATGAAGCCAAAAGAGATACACCTCCCATTCGGTAGAGAAAATAAACAAGCAACATATAGAAGCCCAAAAAGGCCTAAACTTTGTTAACGGACTGCTGCCGGAAAATGAAATTCACAGCATAAGAAGGCAAGCATATTACACATTCGCTTCAAGTAGCGAGCCTTTAGATGCTTCAGCTGTGAAGGAGATTGCTGAAGTTGAAGACTAAGCGGCTGAGACTCACAGGATTGACTTCTTCGTGAAAATACAGGGCGAAAAAAACGCCTAGTTTGAGAACAACTACAACTGAAAAAAAACGAAATCTTGAAAAAAACCTTAAACATCTTAAAGAAAACTTTAAACGCGTTGTATTGGAATTTAGAAATATAGAACCAGCTGTAAATAATTTTTCGCTAAGACTTGAAATCACATGAACCACACTGACATTGGTGGGCCACCTTAACATCAAGATTTTGCCTTATACCAGATTGAATGCCTATCGCTTACACAGGTATAGATTCTTGTAAAGTTCGCCGTAGTTGCCACAGTCAAGACATCAGGAATAAAATCCAGACCTCGGAGCAACAACACTGCCTATAAGGGAGCAAAGAATTATTTGCTATTTGAGAGAAGAATTGAAGATAAAATCAGTAGAATCGGATGCAAGCTGAGCAGGAAAACGCGAATAAGCGAAACATCAGAGCTCAGAAACTAAAATTAGAAAAGTTGAAAAAAAGACCTAGCGCTTGTAGTTCCACGCATGAAAGATATTTACTAATTACTAGGGAAAAGTTTGTGAAAAAGGTAACATAAGAAACCTGGAAGCAGCTTGGCTTGACTTGAAAAGGGGTCGCATGTCAAAAATTTTAGAAACGGAGGTTTTATCATGACAACTCCGATGTGTATGGAGTGTTAAAGGAGGCGAAAACTAGCAAGTACCTGGCACAGGTATGGTGCACAACTTTTGGTACAATTAGCTTCAACGTGTTTGCAGCTTATTGCCTTTTGACTGATTGCTTGTCTTCAAACTTTCTGCAGGTGCCTAACCGTTATTATTCAAGACTAATTCTACACTAACTGTGAAGCCAACAACATGCTTTTCTGATTTTAGCTACCCGTAACATTTAAAAGAGGCTAAGGAGTCACCCGAAACACCTAAATGTTGACAGGGTTCCAGCTGCAGCTCAAAAGGCAGTTTTACATAAGTACATACCACTTTGACTCATAGAAAAAAATTATTTTGTTCAATACCCTAAAATTATTCAACGTCTCATTTTGGTGAAAGGGCAACCCTGTGACTTCTCGCAGTAATAATGTTGTTCAAAATCCTACCATTTTCCAATGTTTTGTGGGGAAAGGTACTTCAATGTCTGATCACAGAAATAATTCTCTTTGATATCCTACCACTTACTGAACTGTCGTGTGGAGAGCCGGTAGGCAAAAGGACACTTTTGTCACTAGCAACAGATATAATGTTGGTTATACCCCTACATCTTCGCAACGTCATGATAGAGCCAGAAGGCTTTTTTCTGACTGTTGCAAGAAATAATGCTGTTCAAACCTCTTATCTTTTCCTATGTCTCGTGACAGCGAGAAAGCACGCCTGTGAATATCTACAGAAATTATGTTTTTCAAACAACTATCACTTACCAACGTCTCGTGGCGGTGCCGAAGCACCCCTTTAACTCATCACAAGAATAGTGTTTTTTAAACTCCTACCCTTTTTTAATATCTTGTCCAGGGCGCGAAGGCACATCTATGACTGGTCACAGAAATAATGTTGTTCATACTACTAACCCTTTCCAACGTGTATATTTTAATAGTAACACCTACCTCTTGCCAACTTCTTCTAGGGGCAAAAAGTCACCCTTAAAGCTCGTTATCGAAGTATTCTTCAATAACTGTGTACCGCCCAAAAGAAAATGAAAAAATGAATGGTTTTATAACAAACGTATTATATGAGATAGAAGTTTTCAAAAAACTGCTCACCACCTTCCTTGAACATCTTTTTCACTTACAGTTTTTGGTTGCTCAAAATTCGCCTGACTAACAAATTAATTAAAGTTATTTTTGCACGAATTCTTTAACGGCTCGGAAAAAAATCAATATTTTGTTTAAAGACATTTTATGCTCTTGCTTACTTTAGCTGTCGCAAAATAGGATAACACATACTTCTTACAAAAATTGTATGAATGTCTAAAAGTTAACATTTCATTCCGAGTTGAAGTGAAAAAGGCGAAGTATTTTAATCAGAAAAAACATTTTTTTGTAAATAATTAAAAAGCTTAACAAGTCACAGGTTCAGGGGCCGCACCAATTTAAAATAATTTTAAACATAAGTCATATAGTTTAGATGAAATGGATGCGGAATTAAAAAATGTGAAGATGAGGCTAACCAAAAATCAAAGTATCCATTTTCAGCTTAAGAACAAATTAAAACACGCTCCCGAGATAATAACTTCTTGAATACGGATAAATAAGGTTTCATTTGAAAAAGATAGCCCACACTGTAAAAATCCACTCAGAAATTCGAGATTCAAATTATAAAGGGTTTCGAAATTGGCGTTGGATGTCAAGTGAAAATTAAATTCTCAATTTTTTATTAAAATAAAAACTTGCTTTTCAGATGAGGGTATGCGAAATTCTGCTACAAATTTTTGGTTGCTTGCTTTTTGATAACCATATAAGAAATTAAACTTTTCAGCATGCAATCTACTACTCAAAGTATGTTTAGTTAGCTAAAAATTCCTGCATATCGACTACTTTTTAGGGGACTTTAAATTAAAAGACGGTCTGGCTTAGCCCCTCTCAGACGGACTTAATTGCAAAATTTTTAAAGTGTCTTCGAGGGTGTCTGGGCTGGCCTTTCTTATACGGACTCAATTGCAAAATTTTCAAAGTGTCTTCGAGGCGGTCTGACTTTAGCCCTTCTCAGACGGACTTAATTGCAAAATTTTCAAAGTGTCTTCGAGACAGTCTGGCTTAGCTTCTTTCAGACGAACTTAATTGCATAATTTTTAAAGTGTTTTAGAGACGGTCTGGCTTGGCCCCTCTTACACGGACTTAATTGCAAAATTTTCAAAGTGTCATCAAGACGGTCTGGCTTGACCCCTCTCAGACGGACTCAATTGCAAAATTTTTGAATTAACTTCAAGGGAGTCTGGGTTGGCCCCTCTCATACGAACTCAATTGCAAAATTTTCAGAATGTCTTTGAGGCGGTCTGACTTCAGCCCTTCTCAGACAGACTTAATTGCAAAATTTTCAAAGTGTCTTCGAAACGGTCTGGCTTAGCTTCTCTTAGACGAACTCAATTGTAAAATTTTTAAAGTGTCTTAGAGACGGTTTGGCTTGGCCCCTCTCACACGGACCTAATTGCAAAATTTGCAAAGTGTCTTCAAGACGGTCTGGCTTTGGCGCTCTCATAAGGTCTCGATAAAAAAATTTAATTTTAGTCAAAATTCTAAGATAAAATTCGATTAAAACGTTACACGTCTGGCTAGTGGCCGATCAGCTTGTCTAGTCCTGACGAGCTGATCAGCGGCTAGTTAGCGCCGTCTAATCCAGTTCACCTTATGGTTGAGGCGTTACACTCTCGGCCAGCTGCGCTATCAGACATTCCGTCCAGCGTCTGCACAGACACAAGACGGTCCGGCCAGCGCCCCGAAATTTTTTCACACAGGATAAAGTAATTTCAGTTGTCCCGAAAAATTTAGAAAAAGAAATATGAAAAATAATTGGTGACTTGTGCCGAATTTCGTATATTATACATAAAATATATTTTTAGGCTCACCTTCAGCTTCTTCTAGGGTCTCAAACCATTGAGCACTTGCACCATTGTAAAAAAGGCAGCAGAGAAAGACAAAAATGAAAAGCCGCATGGCTGTTAATTTAAACAAATTTTATGATAGTTCTGACTTCAAACTGCTCAACTGAAAAAGGGAATATTCCTTTCAAGTTATTGCTTTAATATACAAAATTTACCCCTACTTTTTCAGGAAGGTCGATACAACAAATTTTCTTATCATAATTCTGCAAAAACTATTTACACTGAATGTACCGAATTGGTTTTAATGAGACGCCTTTACGGCACTTAATATGTATCTTTAATATTACAAAATTTATAGCGCTCAGAGATTTCACGCAATCATAATGTACATACACCAAAATCCTCATATTTCACACATGTTTGTAATGAAACATTCACTAGTTTTTTAATTTAAAATATAATAATTTTTTTGTTTTAAGTGATCAATCCCTTCTGTTTTTTTTAAATGGTGTTAAAGAAAAATATATTCTGCATTTAATTGTTAACAATCATTGGAATTCATGCTGGGGTAGAGTGACCTGAAATTTTCTTAGCTCAAACTAAAGAAACATGTTGTCAGTTTGCTCTTTGAGAAATACATTTTTTTATAACTTAGGAATTTTTAGATTCGACTGTTTTAAATTTTTTCTGCAATATTAAAGCGATCTAGAAGACCACATAAAATTTCTAAGTTTTAAAAAATTAGATAGATCTTTCTGACAATATTTGAAATTTTTTGTATTTCAAAATGCGAAATCAGTAAATTTGTTTTCAATATAATTATATTTTCGGGTACCATGCTACGTTACACAGTAAAATCAATTTTACAATTTTAGTTTAAAATTGTTAAAATTAGAAGCTGTACTAATTAAAAAATTTACATTATGATAATATGATGATAATATGATCTAATGTCAATCGGCCTACAAAAATGTGTACCTTGATGTAACTAAGATTTAGGCAAATAAAAATCTTATTAGTTATGTGAAAAACAAATTTTACGAGATATAATTTTATCAGTACATATGATTTACCAAAACCTGCAGTGCTTTCAAATAAGGCTCGTTCTAAATTACTCAATCTCTGTTTAATCTCCTTCTTTTGTATGTGATATGAAGACTAAATATTACATAACTAAGATTTTATTGCTAGCAAATAAATCATCATGAACCAACTATAAAAATTTTCTAATCCATAACGCTTTACTTTTATCCTATGTGAATAATAAGATTTTTTAATTATCTTTAATAAATAAATTCCATGTTCATCTCTAACACTTTTTATTATAATATTGATATAATATACAATATAATATCAAAAGAATAAAATGTAAGTCTTCCTAAAATAAAAAAAACGTTTCAGGCATTTTTTTTGCTATTTCGCACGGTTTGACCAGAAGAATTAAAATTTGGGCTATTTTTAATTTCTTTTAAATTACTGGAGGTAATGCATGTACAAAATTTCAAAAAATAAATGAAAAGGAACATTTTAAGCCAAAAAACTCAGGATATGAAAGAGTGTCATGAAAATAAAAACGTTGCATTGTGGACACCCTACAAGATTATCACAACCTTTTAAATTTTTTTTCAAAAATCGAAAACTAAAACTTTGACCGACTAAAAAATAATGAAATATCAACATTTTCATTGTACGGTCAAACTATACAAAAAACGAAAAAAAAGAATCGTCAAAAATTGTGTATTCAAAAAACATTCACAAATTTGTTAGAGATCACATTTTGATAGGACGCGTAGTTTTTGTTTGATTTCTATCAAACTGCAATAAAAATAGAAAAATTACATTTTTAGACAAACGACACAAGATGCGAAAAAATGAAAAGAAAGTTGGTTTTCCCAAAAAAGAGATGCAAATTTTCGCCACATTCTTATCAAATTGATGCAAATTTGTAGCAATTTGTTTTTTTTAGAATACAAAGTTTTTTTTTAATCGTGTACAATAACATTTAAAATAAAAATATTAAATTTTTGGATAAATTTTTGTGAAAATTACGCATCAAACGAAAAAAAAATGTTGTTCATCAAAAAAATATCTACTACTTTGTTATAAACTTTTGTTATTTAAATACATTAAAAATTTAAAAAAATAGTTTTTCAAAAAGGCGATAAAAGCTACAATAACGTGTAGTTTCACGAATCTTAACCATTTCGTAGAAAACTAATATATACTTTTTGAATTTTCTTAAAAAATCAAAAATTTAAATTTTGATAACGCAAAAAAAATAATAAAAAATTAAATTTTGCGGTTAAACTATGTAAGATACGGAAGAAAAATAAACGAAAATTGTGTATTTAGGAAAGATCTACAAAATTGTTAAAGACAAGTTTATAATAAGATGCGTGGTTTTTGTTAAATCTGTAAAAAAAACTGTACTAAAAATAGAAAAATAAATTTTTTAGACACACAACACGAGATATGAAAGCAATTAATCGACAAAATTTGTTAACACAAAAAAGTGCTACAAATTTTTAAAAAATATTTTTAGATAGAATGCGTGGTTTTTCTCATAGTTGTGAAAAATAACTTTGACGATAAATAAATTGAATTTGTAGAAAAACGAAGCAAGTTACGAAAAAAAAAATTTAACAAAAAGTTTGTGTCTAAAAAGGATTCACAAATTTTTAGTGATAATTTTTTAACAGAACGCTTTTTTTTTGGTCAAGGATTAAACTATTTTGTTATAAAATCGTCTTTTTTAGTGAAATTTAACTGTTTTTAGATTAAAATTAAAATACATTTTGGTTAAAGCATTAACTAGTATATTTCATTTAAGAATTTATTTTTTTTTTTTAAACTTTAACTACTCAGTAGAAAGTGAATCTTATTTGTTAGAAATTAATTTTTTTTGGTTCGCGCTTTATCATTTTAGTTAAAAGTCCTCTTTTTTCAACTTAATTATTATTTAACATTTTTATTCGTAAGAATTAATTTCTTAAACTGAAAATTGAATTGTTCTATGTTTGTTTGAAAATTTATCTTCTTCAGTTTAAACTTTAATTATTTGGTTAAAATTCCTCTATCTTGTTGAAAATTAAATTTTTTTGTAACAAATTAATATTTTTGGTGAAAAATTCATTTCTCTGTTTGAAAATTTAACTATAAGTTAAAAATTATTTTTCAATTTGAAATATTTAGTTTGTTAATTTTGAAAATGATATTATAAATTATTCTGTTATTGTAAAATATTAACCTTCTTAGTTAAAAATTAAGTCTTTTAGTTAAAATTTATCTCTTTTATTGACAATTAGTTGTTGCAATTTTTTCAACTGAAAATTTAACCTGCTCAGCTCAGAATTTTTTTTTTATTCAATAATTCGACTGACTTGATTTCAAACTATCTATTTGGTGGAAAATGTAACTATTTTTTAGAAAATTATTTTATTTAGTTGAAGTTTTTTTTTACTGAAAACTCAACTCTTCTATTTTTGGTTAAAAATTCCTCTTTTCATTTTAACTATTAGTTTAATATTTTCATTTCTTTGACTGAAATTTTTTGTCTTTTATGTTGAAAAATAATTAATACATTCTAAATAAAAATTCAAAAAGAGAATTTTCCAAAATTGTGCACGATGTGAATAAAAGTAAGCAAAAAAAATTTTGCTTTTTGAAAACCGTACACGATTATCATTAGAACTTCTTAAGTTTTCTTGAAAAAACCAAAATTTAAATTTTTGTCACACAATAAACTAATAAAAAATCAATAATTTTATTTTGCGGTCAAAAAAATGAAAAGTTGTTCTCCTAAGAAAGATCTTTAAATTTGTTAAAAGTAATCATTTGATGAAACATATAGTTTAGTTTTGATCGTAAAAAATGAAATTAATTGCAAAATAATACTTTTTTTGTTAAAATTAATTTTGCTTAGTTAAAAATGAAGCTTTTTTGGCAAAAATTCACTTTTCGGTTAAAATTAAAATAATTAAAGTAAATTTTTGGGAAAACGACATAAGAGACGAAAAAAGAAATAAGACAAAAGTTAATCATGAAAAAAAGATCCACAATTTTGTTAGGAACTTTTATTTCGAAAATATATTATATTAAAGGAGCTTTAGCAAAAGAGAATTCACAATCACTTAATTACAGTTCTCGATGCTTAGACCTTTCAATTTAAAAGGAAATAAAATAATAAAATAGAAACAACATTTTGTTAAAAATGTATGCATTTTGTTGAAAATTAGTCTCCTTTAGTAGAAAATTAATGTTTTTGGTTCGACTTTTTTTTTTTGGCTTAAGATTCAACAATGTGGTTAAAAATAGATTAAATTTTTTTAAATTTTGTATTTAGTTTAAACTTAATCCCTTTATTCGAAAACAAACATTTTGTTGAAAAGTCGTATTTTAAATCGTAAATTAAACTGTTTTGTCAAAAATCCTTTTTTTTCGAAACTCTTTCTTTCGAAAATTTAAATATTCTATTTTTGCTGGAAAGTAGAGCATCTTGGTTGAAAATTTGACTATTTGGTTAACATTTTATGCATTTGTCAAAAATGATTTTTTTTGGGGGGGAAAATTGATTTTCTTGGTTCAAATTTTTACTATTCGGTTATAAATTTGCGTATTTTGTTGAAAATTTGTATTTCCAGTATAAAAATAATGTCCTTGGCTTAAGATTTATCTCTTGGTTTTAATTAAATTATTTGGTTGTAAAATCAATTGTTTTTTTGAAAATTAATTTGCTTTTGATTGAAAACTCATCTATACCATTTTTCGTTAAAAAATTATTAGCCCGGGCTTAAAAATTGAATCTTTCGATTCAAAATGTATAGAATTTGTTACAAACATTTTTTGTTAAATTTTCTTATTTATTATTTCATTTTTATCTGATTTTTCGCTCTGATTTTTATATTATCGACCACTTCAGAAGCTAAAGCTATAAGGTTATACAAAGAAATTTTTATCATTAAATACGATCTTTAAAACCTTGAGTTTCACTGAAAAAGACTTTTTTAATTACACAAGCTCTGTTTAGTATCTTTCTCTTGTCTGCAATACGTGACAAAAAGGCAAACAATTGTACAACCTGGTTCTGATTCTTAGCAAATAAATTCTCGGCAGACAAATAAAAAAAATTTTCTAAACCTTTAATGGTAATGTAATTAATTAAAATAATTTAATCACTTAAATTAAACAAAATGCCTTGTAAATTTATCAATTATTTTAATTTTATTGAATAAAAAGATATAATTGTATTCGTTAAAATTGTTGTTTTTTAATAATAATCTTTAATTAATTAATTTCACATTTGACCTAAACGCTATATTTCTTTCCAAACCGTAAGTTCCATCAAAAAAAATTTCAAGCATTTCTTCAAGAAAGGTTTCTTGATACAATTTTTTTTTACTTTTTATTTAATAATTTATCATAAAAGATGTTTTATCTAGAACAGGATTTATGTGATTAGAGTTTTCTTAATTGTTTGTAAAATTCGTTTCTTAACAAGAAAGTTAAATTTTTTTTTATTTTCTCAAGTGTCATTTTTTTAAAGACATTTATACTGATCAAAGAAGATCTTTAAACAGTGTTACAACTGTACAGAAATAATTTTTAGTTAGTTCAAATAATTTTAAAAATTTAATTGTGTTATAAACAAATTGATAAAAAAAAACTTATTGTCATAGATTATTAATGTTAAACAGATTCACAGTTTGGCGACTTTTCAATGAATAGGCTTAATTTTTGTTTACCAAATCAACTAAGTATGTCATTTCGATGACTCTTTACAATGATACTTTGTAAATAAACAGTATTTATTTATTATTTGAACGATTTTTATGAAAAAATTTTCAGTGACAACTGGGCTCAATTTTTGTTTACGATATCAACCAAGAAAGTATTTTCGATTACCGTGAATTTTTTCAAGAATATTGTTTAAATCATTAATTTCTTTTATCAATTTGCAAAGTATTTTAGTAAAAAGTAATCAGCAAGAAATTCTCAGATGACTTCGTAAATCACAATAAGGTTTTATTCATTGAGAAGTCACTGAACTGTGAATTTTTTTGTAACAATCGTTTATATAATAAATAATTTTTGTGAATTTGCAAAGTATCATAACAAAGGGTCATCGGAAAGACATACCTAGATGATTCCGTAAACAATAATTGAACGTTTTTATTAAAACCATCAAACTGTAAATTTGTTTATAAAAATTGTTTAAGAATTACCAAATAGCATATTTTTAATCAATAGTAATAGAACATTTATTTCCCTTACGAGAAATTATTTTTTGGACCTTATGAAGATTTTTTTGGCGGTTCTGTCAATGCATATTGTTTATTATAAATAAAATATACTTTATACTAGGTTGAAAATGTTTACATAGATATTTTAACAATTTATTATTGTTTTTAGCAATTTTCTTGTAAAATAAAGTTATAAAGTCGCGGCGTATTAAAAAATTTGCCACTTTTTGTCCAATTTTCAATTATAGTGAGGTAATGATTGACATACAACTTTTCACGCAGCAACTTTGCACGTGCTCAACTGTGCACGTTGATGGCCGGACGGACAACTGTGCACGTTCAAGGCCACAGAAGCCTATCTGTGCACAGTTGTCCAAGAACCATCTGTGCACATGCACAGTTGTCCAGGTACCATATATGCACGTGCACAGTTGTCCGAGTCTAAATTATTTAAATTACTTAAATTACTTGAGTTCTCTGAATTCCTTGAATTCTTTGAATTTCTCGAATTCTCCGAATTTCTTGAATTTTCTGAATTCTCTAAATATTCCTCAATCTTTGAATTCCTTAAATTTCCTGCTTTTCCTAAATTTCTTGAGTTCTTCGAATTCCTTAATGACAGATGTCCAAGTGACAACTGTGCACGTCCAATTCCGCAGTTTCCCATCTGTGCACGTCAAAATCTCAACTTGCACAGTTGTCACTTATACAACTGTGGACGAGCACAGATGGCACTTGGACAAGTGTGCACGTCAAAATTTAGGTGTACACAGTTGTCTTAATACCAACTGTGCACGTGCACAGATGACACGTGCACAGTTTACACGTGTAAAATTATCCCTATGATTAACGACTTGCACAGATGTCCAAGTCTAAATCATTTAAATTTCCTGAATAACTTGAGTTCTCTAAATTTCTTGAATTCTTTGAATTTTTCACATTCTCTAAATTCCTTGCATTCTTTGAATTTCTCAAATTCTCTGAATTCCTTAAATTTTCTGATTCTCAAAATTGGCCTAATTCCTTGAATTCCTCGAATTTCCTTCATTTTCTGAATTCCCTAACTTCTTTAAATTCCTTGATGACAGATGTCCAAACGACAACTGTGCACGTACATGTTCGCAGTTGCCAATCTGTGCACGTCGAAATTTCAACGTGTACAGTTATCACTTGTACAACTGTGGACCTGCACAGATGGCACTTAGACAACTGTGCACGTCAAAATTTAGGTGTGCACGTGTACACTTATCCGTCTGATCAACTTCATGCACAGTCGTCCGTCTGGCCAGCGACGTGCACAGTTGAGCACGTGCAAAGTTGCTAAGTGCAAAGTTGTTTCCATCCCTAAGAAAATACTCAATTATTGCTAACAAAGATGATGATTTCACAAACAAATTATTATTATTGTTAATAATATTCCCTTAGAATAATACTAGAATTTTGCAGGTTTTTCTATAATTTTCCACTATTTGTCTGCTTTTTACTTGGAACGAATTAGTAATTATTTGAATGCAGCAGAATCAACAACTTAAACAAATTTTCATTATTTATGACTATCTTCTTTTTTTATTGACGCTAGATAGCTCCGGTTTTTCTGTAAAATTTTAAACTTTTTACCTGCTTTTTACTTAGCTTATTCCATTAAACTTTATTTACAATAAAGGGATTGTTCAAAAAATAATTATGTCTGGTATTCATTTATTATTTGTTCATAACCAAAAATGCAAAGCAAAGGTTAAGATTTTAGAAAAAACTGCAATTTTTTAGCTTGAAATCTTCTAATCAATCGCAACTATCTAGCATTAAAAAGAAGAAGATACTTGTAAACAATTATACTTTTTTTTAAAGATTATTCTTGCAAAATTAAATTCATTTCTTACTGATTTAAACTTAAAAGTAGACTTTTACCTCAATCATGCAATATTTAAACAATTTTTATAACCAAAATGACAGTCTAGCGCTTTTTTTAATAATAGGCTGGATTTTGGTTTACAGAATAAAATAGGGATGTCTTTTCGATGACTCTTTGCCATGATACTCTGCAAATTGACAATAATTATTCATAATTTAGACAATTTTTATAATTAAGTATCAATTACAATAAATAGGCACAATTTTTTATACGACATCAACTAAAAATGTTTTTCTGATGACTCTTTGCTATGATACTTTGCAAATCGACATCAATTATTCATAATTGAAACAATTTTTGTATAGCAAAGAGTCATCAGAAAGACATCCCTAGTTGACTCCGTTAACGGAACTCCAGCCTATTCATTGAACAATGGCTAAGCTGTCAATTTTTTAATGAAAATTGTGTAAATAATGAATAATTGTTGTTAATGTGCAAAACGTCATAGCAAAGAGACATCATAAAGACATCCCTGGTTGATTACATAAACAAAA
>JAUELO010166662.1:0-16680 GCA_032357855.1 Amphibolips quercusostensackenii | reverse complement strand
TATGAATTCTTTGAAATATTTGTGAAATCTTTCTGAAGTCTTTTGTATTCGTTTGAAATCACTGGAATATTTGAAATCTTTGTTAAATCTTTCGAAGTCTTCGAAAAAAATTTGATATTATTTAAAAAATTAAAAATGTTTTGAAATATTTGAAAGCTGTTGTACTAAACTCTTGTTGAAATTTTTTACGTACTTGAAAGCTTTTATATCTGAAAACTTTGTGAAATTTTTTGAAATTTTTGAAATATTTTGGAAATCCTTCTTTAGTCTTTGTTTCGTGAAATCTTTTCTGTTCGTTTGGAATCTTTAAAATCTTTTAAAATCTTCTCAAATTTGTTGAAACTTTTGGAAATTATTAAATATATTTTAGATGTTTTGAAATCTTCATCAATTCTTTGAAATATTTGTGAAATTTTTCGGAAAACTTTTCTGAAATCTTTTGATATCTCCTAAAAAAATTTGAAATCGTTTAAAATCTTTAAAATTTTTTGAAATCTTAAAACTATAGTTTACTATATCCTTTTTAAAATCCTCGAAATCTTTTGAAAGTTTAAAAATCTTTGTGAAATGCTCGAAATCTGATGTACATGCCTTTTTCAAATCTATGAAATCTTTATCAAATGTTCGCAATCTTTGGGAAATTTTTGTGAAAACTTTTTAATCATCTAAAGTGTTTTGAAACCTTCTGAAATTGTTTCAAATCTTTGAAGTTTTTTTAAATCTTTGAAATCCTTTAAACCTTTAAAGTTTAAAAATGTTTGTGAAATCTTTAGAAATATTTTGTAACCTTTTGAAACCTGGTGTACTCTCAAAAACCGAGTGGTCAACGCCTCGAAAAATCTGTTGTATGGCTATAACTTATTCTAATTCTGAAACTGAATTATCATTGAAAATTTTAACTAATAATTTTTATAATTTGTAAGTTGAATACAGCAACAAAATTTATACTTATTTCCTGCAATATTCCATATTAGCGGAGAAGTTAAAAACTTATAGAATTATTCACAATATTAAAGTCTGCTCTTTGCAACATTTAAATTACTCTTCACATTTCAGTAAAATTACTTTTTTTTTAAACGAAATAAAAAAAAAATCAACTTCAAGGTTCTCGTGGAAAATTCAAGAGATTTTCAGGTTTTCAAGGTAAAAAAAATGTAAGGAGAATCCAAAAATACATGTAACATTTTTTGTCCCTCGTAAACGAAAATATTTATTTCTTTTAGCTAAAGTTAATTTATAATGGAAAAAGGGAAAAAGAATAATAATTTCGAGAATAGGGAAAAAGGGGAATTTCTCAAATAAAAAAAGAGGGGGAAACTCAGAAACGATTTAGTCGATTGAGAGGAATAGGATTTGCACTTTTTCTTCTCCCGTTGTGGGATTTTAGACGGAGAAAAAAACGCATATTCCTAAGAATACAAATTCTTAATTTCTTCTGAATTCAAGGCTGGAAAAGGAATTTTCGATTTTTTTTTATACAGTCCTATAGTTCCGGACAGTTGAATCTGGGACACCCTGTCGAATGTTTAGGTATACATTTTTTGTGATATTTAACTTACAAATTATGAAAATTATTAGTTGAAAATTTCTGTGCTAATCCAGTTTCAGAACTAGAATGAGCAATGGCTATACAACGGATTTTTCGCGGGGTTGACCACTCGGTTATTGAGTATATACCAGATTTCAAAATATTTCTAAAGATTTCAAAACGCTTCAAAGATTTTAAAATATTTCAAAGATCTACGAAGATTTCAAATATTTTCTTGATATTAAATGAATACAAAAGATTTAAAAAGAATACAAGAATTTCAAAGATTTCCAAAAGTGTACATTACAATAGATTTCAAACGATTTCGAAATTTTTTATCAAGTTTCAAAAGGTTCCACAAACAATTTATATGGATTGCAAGAATTTTTAAGATTTCAAAAAGGGTACAGTAAAACAGACTTTGAAGAATTCAAAAGATTTCAAAGAATTTTCACGATTTCAAAGTTTTTTAGAAAATTTTAAAATATTTCACAAAGATTTCAATTATTCCAGTGATTTGAAGCGAAAAAAAATATTTAGGAAAGATTTCACATATACGTCAAAGAATTCATAAAGATTTTAAACGATTTTAAAAGGTTTCAATAAATTTTAGAAGATTTTAAAAGATTTCAATGATTTCAAACGAACACAAAAGATTTCACAAAAAAAGATGAAAGAAAGATTTCGCAAATATTTCAAAAGATTTCAAAGATTTTACCAAAATTTAAAAAGATTTTACAAAGATTTTGAATACTTCAGAATATTTCAACGAATTTACAAATATTTCACAAAGACGACTTCTGTTCGCAAAAAAATTAAGGATTTGTTCATTTATGCTTCTGCTTTTTTTAAAAATTGTTGTCCAATAAAAAATAAAATGTCTCATCTTTCACGCGTATAACAAACGGTTATTTGATGATTTGATGCAGAAAAAAGGAGACCTGGTAAACCTGGAAAAGTCCTTGAATTTTGTTCCTAAGAATCGCTAAACACCCTGTTACTAATATTGCAAATCTTAATTATTTTCTCACTCTGACTTAAAAGTAAAAAAAAATGCAGACAAAACCGCATATAATTATCTGTAGAATGTAATATTTTAGGTGCTAGAAATAATTTCTACTAAAAGGAACCAAAAAAATTATAAGCGACAAAAACTCGTAAAATCCAATTTTTTACGTATGGTAGTGAACTTTAAAAATAATTTGTCATTCGTATTCTATGGCTAATTGTGAAGAGAAATGTTGAGGATCAACTTAATACACCTAATATTGACGATTCTGAATAAAATTGACAAAAACGTCTCTTTTTTTATGGGAAATACGTGTTCAACTTCATGCGGCTTGTGGAATCTCTAAATATAATTTTGTTTTCAAAAAATTCCAAATTCCAGTGTACGAGTTAAAGTAATTGAATAGCATTCATGTATGATATCTATACTCAGGCACACAATAAATTAATGTTATATACTATACTGAGCGAACTTTTTAAAGTGTATACTGTATTCAAATTAATTTAAATAATTAACATTAAATAATAGAAATCATTCCAATAAAATATTTTTAATTGAAACTAATACATGTATTTTTTTTGTTCCTCGCGCGTATGTTTGATATTTTGAGTTTTGTAAAACATTATAAAAAAAACTGCCAGAATCGCGGGCACATTCTCGTCGCGCGAGGCTCGCAAGTTTAAGCGCACTTGATAAGCGCGGCTGTTGTATCTCGCGCTCGGTAATGTATTTACCTCACGCTACGCGCTTTCAATTAAAGAAATCAATTTTCAACCAAAAATATTAAGTTTATACCAAAAAAGTTTAATTTTCACCAAAAAAATGTAAACAAAATAGTTCAATTGAAAAAAGAGGATTTTCAACTAAAATGATGAATCATCAAGCAAAAAGAATATTTTTAACAAAGTAGTTTCACTTTCTACTAAATAGTTAAAGTTGCAAACAAAAAGATGAATTCTCAAAGAAAATATAATGGTTGATATTCGAAGAAAAAAATATTAAAATTTTTATCTAAAAGTGATCACTAACCAACTTTGTATATCTTTCTTAAAAGCACACTTTTTGTTGATTCATTTTTTTTCGTACCTTGCGTCGTTTTTCCAAAAATTTAACTTTTTCATTGTTAATGATATTTTTTACGATCAGAACAAAAACTACGCATTTTATCAAAAAATGATTATGAACAAATTTTGAGCTCTTTTTTGGGTAAACACATTTTATCTATTTATTTATTTTTTTGTATCTTGCGTGGTTTGTCTAAAAATTCAATTTTTCTCTTTATACAGCAGTTTTTTTACGAATGAAACAAAAACTATGCGTCCTATCAAAAAGTGATCTGCAACAAATTTGTGGATCTTTTTTGAATAAACAATTTTCTCAATCATCTATTTCGTATACTGCAAAATGGAATTTTTTAAATTTTATTATTTTTTGTGCGGTCAAAATTTAAATTTTTGTTTTTTTAAGAAAATTCAAAAAGCTGTTATGACAATCTCGCAGGGTGTTGAAAATGCGACTTTTTTTTCTTATTTTTTCATACTGTGCGTTTTTTGGCATGAATTGTTTATTTTCGTTTGTTTTTTAGAACTTTGTAAATGATACAACTCCGCTAATTTTTTTTTAATCAAAAAAAGTCATTTAACTACATTGTTAGCCTTCCCGAGTACTACTAATTACTGTACATAGAATTTACAAATCTCGAAAAAAAGTGTTTTCAAAGATTTTTAAAATGCGCTTACTTTTTACATTTTTATTCAAAATGGCTGTCCAACAAACCTGCCCTTTATTTTGGGACACTTAAAGAGTATACCAAAGCCCAATGCAATATGTCTATTTTTCGAAAGTCATCGTGCTGACAGACTAAAAATCTACACACAGACACATTTGCAAAAACCTGTTTTTTGGGCTTAGGAGGCCTCAAAACGTGGACATTTGACAAACACAGGAGGGGTCAAATTACACACAAATCTAATACCTTCTCTGATGAGAACGTGAAAATCTACATTTTATTAAAAAATTTTAAAAATATTTTTTAGTTTCAAAAATATTTCCTTAAAATTAAATTTTAAAATAAAAAAGTCAATTAAAACGTTGCCCAGAATCTTAAGAAATCTGTTCAAATGTTCAAATTGTTTCTTTCTACATTTCTTAAACCTCGAAATATCTTTTGAAATAATTCAAAATTTATCAACCATTTTCTTTAATCCTAAAAAATATTAAAAAATATTTCAAAATCCTTAGGATCCTTTTTTGACAAGTTTAAAAATCTTTAAAGTTTAAAGTTATATTTCAAAATAAAACCTTAATCATTAATTAAGATATTTAAAGTTTTTGGTCATTATTTCATTCTTCTCATCTCTTTTAAAAAGTGAAAAAGTTTACAAATTATTGGGATTCGCTGCGCAGCAGTACGCCATCTGTTTTCTAATGCGGCCAAAATGTGAACTCGCAGAGGCAGGTAGAGTTTTTAAGATGCATTTAGATTGAGGCTTTACAGAATGTTGTTATTGTCTTGTGTATTTTAAAACGACTGTTTTTGCAGGAAGAAAAACTATTTAAGTATGTTATATAAGTTTTAGCACGTTGTTGGCTTCAATTAACTTATCTGTACGGTTAAAATGTGAATTTTCAATCTTGTAGGTATTTAAAATGCAACGTTTTTTTAGTCATGTCATTTTTTCATATCGAGCCTTGTTTGGCTGAAAATGTTGATTTTCTTTTTTTTTTTAATTTTGTAAATGCTATAAGTGTGATAATTTTTTTTATCAAAAAAAGTCGTAAGGATGAATTTTTTGACTTCTTAAGTACAACTATTAATCGTACATAGAATTTTTAAATCTTAAAAAAAGTGGTTTCAAAAATTTTTTTAATGCGCTCACTCTTTAAATTTTCATCCAAAATAGCTGGTTAACGAACTAGACTTTCATTCTCGGACACTTAAAGAATATACCTAAGCCCGATCCAATATGTCAATTATTCTGAAAGTTATCGTGCTTACAAACTAAAAATCTACAGACACACATACAGACATATATACATCCAGGGTACATTTTGGTACAGGAGGTCTCAAAACGTGGACGTTTGAAAAAAACAATGAGGTAGGTAAGGTCAAATTTTACACAAATATAATACTCTTTATTGCAGGATGAAAATGTAACAACTTTTCAACAAATAAATCAATTCTCAACAAAAAAAAACGACGCGTCCTATTAAAAAGTTATAGCTAACAAATTTGTAGATATTTTTTTAATACACAATTTTTGTCAATTTAGCCTTTTTTGTATTCTGTATAGTGTAACCGCAAAATGTAATTTATGATTTTTCATAATTTTTTGTGTAGTCTTAATTAAAATTTTCCATTTTTCGAGAAAATTTAAAAATTTGTTGTGATAATCTTGTAGGGAGTTTAAAATTCGAAGTTCTTCTTTCTCTGATATTTTTTCATATCGTGCGTTTTTTTGCTTGAAATATTCATTTTCGTTTTTTTTGAATTTTAAAAATGCTGTAACTCTTGACATTTTTTTTAGCAGAAAAAGTCATAAGAATGAATTGATTGTCTTTATTAATCACTGCTTATAACCGTTCATCGAATTTTTTAATAAAAAAAAGTAGTCTTTAACATTTTAAAAATGTGCTCACTTTTTTTAATTTTCATCCAAAAGGGCTGGCTAACGAACTTGACCTTTAATTTGAGACACTAAAAGAGTATACCAAAGGCCAATTCAATCTATTAATTCTTGAGAAAGTTATCGTGCTAACAAATAAAAAATCTACAGACCTACAGACATACAGACATACAGACATACGACATACATACATACAGACATACAGACAGACACATTCATAAAAACCTGTTTTTCTGATTCAGGGTGTCTCAAAACGTGGACATTTGACAAAAATAGGGAGGGGGTGGTCAAATTTTACGCAAATGTAGTACCTTCTCATTATAGGATGAGAATGTGAAAAATGTTTTTATCAGTTCAAACACACTTTTCTATGCTTGTATACTTATGGATATTGAATTGTCATGCTGATACATTTTTACATTTCATTCCATAGGTATCTTTATCAATGTCAAA
This sequence comes from Amphibolips quercusostensackenii, assembly GCA_032357855.1. Lineage (NCBI taxonomy): Eukaryota > Metazoa > Arthropoda > Insecta > Hymenoptera > Cynipidae > Amphibolips > Amphibolips quercusostensackenii. Next base: position 10,064 of record JAUELO010166662.1, on the reverse strand, counting down.
TATTTTATTCGAATTGAACACACGCGTTTTTTAACAAACTTTTCATTTAGAAATTTGTTAGTCAAACGCTCAATAAGTCACGCAGTATAAAATGAAAGCTCATTTTGAATGCTTAAAATTAAAAAATTAATCAATAAATTTGTCAAGTTTATATTAAACGTTGTTCTGATATATTTTTTAATATTGCTTTTTAAATTAAAAAAGTAATATATAATTGTTTAAATTCTTCAAAAATATTTTTAAACATTAAATTAATATTAAAACTTTTTCAAGACTTTCAAATATGTTTTAAAATGATTTGAATTTTTTCTAATTTTTTATTAATCCTAATAAATGAAAACACTTTCTTGAAATCTTTCAGGCTGTTATTTGGCAATTTTTAAAATTTAAACAAATGTTGCTAAATGTTTTTAAATATTCTCCTAAAATTAATTTGAAAAAATAAGAAAATCACCAAAGTTTTGCTATGAATGTTAAGAAAAACTTTGTGTCCTAATTTTGTATTAATCCTGCAAAATTTAAAAAATCAAATTCATCCAGATTGCTGTTTGACAATTTTAAAAATCTTATGAAATTGTATGAAATATTTTCGAATATCATGTTAAAATTAATTCTTCGAAATAAAAAATCATTAAAAATTTTGCTATGAATCTTACGAAAAATTTTATATTCCCTTGAAACCTTACAAAATTCTTTAGAACCTTCTAAATTTTTTTTTCGCCATCTTCAAAAGTCAAAACTAAAGAAACAAATCTCTTCTAAATAATTAAATCTTTAGTTGCTATTTTTAATGTAAGGTGTTGATTTTTTTTATTTCACATCTTTCAAAATTTTACATTTTATAAGTTACAGTCCATTTAAAATTAAAACATTCAAAATTGTATAGTTTTCTGATTTCAAAAGTTTTTTCATATTAAATTATTAGCCTTAACAGTTGAATAATCAATTGAAAATTTTAAACTTACCATGTAAAAGATAGGAGAACTGCAATTTAAAAACTTTAATAATTCTAGTACTCAGCATTTAAAAAAAAATTTAATGAACTGCATAATTTAAAAAGTGATCAATTTCAAACTCGAAAGGTTTTAATAGAATAGCTTATAATTTTATGGGCTTGATATTATAAAATTATAAATTTAAGTGAAAAGTTTAAATTTTATAACCTTATAATAAAACATTCTCAGAATTATGTTCTCAAAATCGAACAATTTTAATTTTTGGGACCGCAATCCTAGGTAATTTTTTTAATATTATGTATTTAAATCTGAAAATAATGAATTGCATAAGTACCCATTGCCCTATTTTAAACTCAAAGCGTTTGAAAAAAATGTTGTATATAAAGTGCGTGGAATTTTACAATGAAAAATGTACAGCTTTTTTTTAAATTTTTATTTGTAAGGAATTGCCCAGGATTTTGGTGGATTTCAGCTAAAAGTAAAAGTTTTCAAGTGGCTTTAAAAGACAGTAGGAGATTTCAAGAGATTTCTGGAAAGCCTAAAGTATTAAATAAAATTTTAAGGATTATCAGAGTATTTCAAAATATTCCAAGGAATTTTGAAATATTTTAAGTTTTTTTTTAAGGTTTCGGGGTTTTTTACAAAATTTTAAGTAATTTTCAAACGTTTTAAATAATTTCACAGGATTTCTAGGGACTTAAAAATATTTTAAAGGATTTCAATAGGACACTAAAGATTTTATGGACTTTAAAAAGATTTCAAGACATATGAAAATTTTTTTTAAGGGTGCAAAAGCTTTCAAAAGATTTAAGGAACAATCAAATCATCTTTGAATACCACTTTATTCAACTATCTTGTTGAAAATTTGATTTTTTTGGCTTGGAACTACTTTTTTTTAACTGAAAATTAAAATATTGTATTTCTGACTAAAATTAATCTTTTGTAGCTAAAAATTCAGCTTATGTTAAAAAGTCGCATTTTTTGATTAGGTTCAACTGTTCCTTATTAAAAATTAGAATCTTGTTCGGGTTGAAATATCAATTACTGGATTTTTTGTTCATAACTTAGCTTCTTTAGAACAAAGTCTAATTACCTGATTGCGAGTTGACATCTTTTTGTGGAAAATAATTTTTTTGTTGAAGATTCAGCATAAATTGTAAATTCATCTTTTCGATCGAAAAATGAGCTATTTTGTTGAAAATTTTTTTTTTCATTGTCTGAAAATTATTTTTTTTTTCAATTTGTCTATTCCAGTTGAAACTTTACCTATCATTTTGAAAATTTGTTTTTTTATTTTTGTTAAAAATTAACTTCTTTCAAAAACAGTCTACACGTATTGAAGAAATACGGGTTCTTGTACCGAAATTTCGGTGAAAATAGCCCCTTTTCCAGCTCCCCCTATACGTGCCGAAATTTTGGTACACATAGCAACGGACTTTTATTAACAGAAAATGGAACTATTTCAGTTGAATAATATATTATTTAAGTCAAAAAATTATCTTTGCTATTAAACATAAGTTTTTTTAACTAAAAATTTACCTTTCAATTTTTTGTTGGAAAACTATCTTTTTTCGTAGAACAATTCATCTTTTTTGGTAGAAATGAATCTTTTTGTCTGGAAATTCACCTGTTCATATTTCGGAGAAATATATTTTTTTTTATTAAAAATGTAAGTAATCCAATAAGATATTTTATTATTTTAGTAAAAAAATTCATTTCTTTGGTTAAACATTTATTCTTTCAACTAAAACTTTAACTATTTACATCCCAGTAAATGTAATGTCTTCTTGCTTGATTTTTTTGATTTAAGTTAGTTGCGAATCCTTGTGATACTCTAAAATTCTGAAAATAAATGAGTTTTGTTATTAAATGTTAATAAAAAAATATTTCTTAAGCATATAAACAAATTTGTGAGGGAGGTTTTAAATTATTGGAACTATCATAATTAGAGAAAAGTCTGCCTCAAGTCGCACATTATATTTTGATTTTAATATTGAAAAGTAAAAAAATTTGAATTTTTGGTTTGGATAATTCGAAATCAGGGGAATTTTCAGTTAGTTGTACTTTGCTGATTTTTCTCGAATCACGTGGTATTTTTCTAGGGCCACACGTGAAAGGAATCATATAATGAGGTGAAATATATTAGATGTGATAATATTTTTTATTTACATTATTTTGAAGAAGAAAGCGTTGCCTATTTACAAGTTCACAATATTACCTTCAGATTAAATAAAAAAAGTTAAGAATATTACAAGCAATCACATGTTTTTCTACATTTTTTTCTTAGCTATATTTTCTATTTTTATAACATTTTTTTATTAATATATTCTCCGTAAACAAATTATTACATTTTCATTAAGAAATTGGTAGTTTTTCAAATAAATAGTTAAATTTGACTGATTTTTATTTTAGTTAACACTAATATAAAATTATAAATTTAAAATAAATGTTTTTGGTCAATTTAGCATTTTTCAAAAATGTGAGAATTCATGTTTTTTGTATTCAATTGAGTACACTCATTTTAGAAAAGGTTGAGTTTGTCTAACCTTAATTTTATTCAGCTTGAACCAAAGAAATACTCGTATGCTTTCATTTTGCTCACGCAGGAAAACATTTTTTTTGTCATTTAAGAATTGTGGGATAATGAGATTTTCGATTTCTTTCGTGATAATCATATTTCTGTAGTTTAAGCTGGAAAATGTTTGGGTTTAACATATTCATCTTGTTTCAAAAAAGTGTGCATTTAACTCGGTCCAAAAACGTATTGTTTTGCACACATTTAAAGATATTTAAGTAGATCAACAATTTTTTTTTTTAAATTTACAATTTTATATTAGTTTTTAATAGTGATAACCATACATGTAAAAAAATTTGCCAGAATTTTTTAACCAATATGAAATAATTTTTTTAATCTTGAAAAACTTGAATTTTCGAATTGAAAGAACAGCCAGAAGATATTGTCCTATCAAAACATGATTTTGCATGTGCAAATTTCGTATGAATGGGCAATAGGGTGTTCTGAATTTAAAAAAAAAATGTATTCATATCGCCTCCTTTGTTTAAATCTCAAAAACAACAAAAAAAAGTTTTTAAGAAATGAAAACAAATATTTCCCATACAAGAAAAATACATTTTTGTAAATTTTGTTCAGAATTAAAAACTACTTTTTGAATATTCCCCATAAGTTTGTTTTACACGGTCCCGAAGAAAGCGCATAAATGAAATATTCTGTTTTGCGATTTTTTGGCGCTAATAATGATTTTTTGCGGCCTTTCATATACAAATTGTTTCTAATACATAAAATTCTTTTTTTCACTGATAATTAAATTGTTTAACAACTAACTTTTGTTTTTAGCCATTTTCCTCTAGAATAGAGTTAAAAAGCCGCAGTTTTTATTCAGTATTTTAAAACTCAGTTTGTAATTTTGACTTTGATTGACGCACTCATTAATTAGATTTAACATAGACAATTGTTCAAATAATTTGTTATTATTATTAATAATATTATTGTAGAATTATTCTAGGAAGTTGAATATTTCTTTCAACAAAACGATTCTTACTAACTACTTTAAGAAAAATTTAGATTTAATATTATGCATACAGAAAATTTGAAAAATAATTCAAATATTTTTTCTATTCCAGAAAAATATATTTACCAGAAGAGGAATAAAAAAATTTGATTTTTTCTTTTGCTTGAAAATCATTTCTTCACATTTAAAAAGAAGGGAACAATGTGAAATTTAGGAAAATGCAGTCACTTTCTAGAAATTTTTCGAGTGAAGATAGCTGTAAACAATAATAATTTATATAAAAAAATGAGAATTTAAGAAATAACTGCAACTTTTTAGCATTATTTTCAGTTAATATCATCATAAATAATAACAAACGGCTTACACAATTATTTTCCAGGAATTTAATTGATTATTGCCTTGCTCTGAATGAAAAGTTAAACATAGGTAGAATTGAGATAAAAAATAAAATTTTCTATATTTTCGTTGACAATGTGTTTTTTTCTAATAAAAGTTAATCTTTTTAGTTGGCAATTTATCTTTTTGGTCAAAAATATATTTTTTTATTAAAATCAAGACTGCTTTATTAAACGCTAAACTCTTTCAATAGAAGTTCAAATTTAACTATTCCATACTTGGTTGAAAACTTATCTTTTTAGGTCAAATTCACTTGGTTAAGAGTATACGTGTTTTGCTAAAAAATCATCTTTTTTTTTTAAAATTTTACTATTCCACTGAAAATTTATCTATCTTGTTGAGAATGCAATATTTTCACTTAAAATTTAGGAATTTTAAGCGGTTTCAATTGAATCAATTATATTACCTGCAATTATTTTACCTAAATATGCTCTGAATTTTAAGTACAAGAAAATAAAATAAAAAATTTCTCAGAATTATGATTACAATTCATAAACTTAAGAAACAAAATCAAGAAACGATTCATTCAGTTTTCATTATTGCTTAATTATTTAATTACACTTGAAAAGACCTAAAATTGTAAGGGAATTTTTTTTCTAGGATTTGAGAAGACAACCCGGAGCATTTAAAATATTTCTAATCTCTAAGAATGTTGTGAATTCAATATAAAATTTTTTTAAATCTGCATATTTTAAAAAAAATTTAATATAAAATACAGTTTTACATTTCATTCTGTTGGTATCTTTATGAATGTCACATGTGCAATTTAAATTTTAAAAAAACTAGAAAAAAATAAGTTTCTAAATTTATTTTATTGTTGCTTTCTTGTGATAAATTACACTACAAATGAAAAATTATTTCTTGTATTTTACTTTTACTTCGTTTTTGTATAATAAAAACATCAAAATGTATAACCATCTCTTATCTATACAAATATATAATTAATTAAAGGTATAACCTTCACATTATAACAAAAAAAAAGTCAATGACTAATTTCTTTTTCATTCTATATGTTTGATTAATTTAGAAGAATTCTCTTAGAAAACATTTACTTTTTTGATAATAGTTTACTGATCTACAGAGCTCTGTAAACTCCTAAAAGTATTCTCTCTTTCTTGATCAAATAAAAAATTTAATTTTTGGGAACGAGTCTTGCGATTTTTTTCTTTTAGATCCTGCAACTGTTCTGAAGTATACCAGAAATAAAAACAAAAACAAAACGAATTATTATTTAGTCGATAAGAGCATTGCCATAACATAGTTTTGGACAACCTTGCGTTATTTTTTCCTTTAATTGCCTGAGACAATTGTTACATACCAAAAAAATTTTTATTATACCTCTAAATATTTTAATGATAAAAATATATTTAAATAATGGTAAAAAAGACCCAAAATTGAAAAATAGATAAGCAATACAATAAAAAATAATTCTATTTAAAATTTGTTTCAGTGTACTTTTACCAGCAGATGGACTTCGATTTGTTATTCTTGTTAATTTTTTTCTAGTTCTGGCGTATTCTTTTTAGAGTAGACGTGTAATCATCCAAAGAATTTTTCTTAATAAGCTAGAAAGAAATTATTTGAAAAAAAACACAAAAATGGATATTTGAAAAACTTTCTAATTTTGCTTTTTTTCTACTTTAAACTTAAAAATTTTCTCTCTAATGTATTTTTATCAATCAAAAACTATTCGCATCAAGGAAGCATTGATGATCAATTTCAGAATAGCAATTTACAAAAAATACAAAATCACAAAATAATAAACAAGATTTTTGAAATACGATGCCAAATAAGGCAAATCAAATTTTGTATTTGAAATAGTAATTATTTAAGCTGGAAAATGGAAGAGGGAAACTCTGTCGCACCCTATCCCTTTTCCATCTTTATGATTTTTTTTACAAAAGTTGTCATGATTATTCTATCTAAAAATTTATTATCAAAAAGGACTTTTTTTATTGTTAAAATCTGCAAATGAGCATAACTGCCTTAATCTTCAAAAAAGTTTATTAATATTATAGTTTAATCCATTTGTATCGTATTTAGAAATCTTTTCCGTTGTTTCATCAATGTTAAATTATGCTGATGCAAAAAGTTCTACTATTAGAAAGCAATTTTTTAAATATTATTAAGTGCTAAAAAAATTCAATAAATGTTTTTAAAAATCCTTCTGTGAGTTTCAATATATTAGTGGTGAAAATAAGCCGTCCAAATGTCATCAATTTATCTGAAACCGTGTTAAAATTATTGTGTTCACAAAAAAGTGTGACATCCACACACACATCCTCACACACACACGCATCCACGCACACACATGCGGACAATTGTGTAAAAAAATAAACAGCTTGATTTTTTAAACAAAGTGCGCTGCTTGTAGTCATCGATTATGTATTGGGAATACACCAAACAAATTTCAAGCGTTTTTGTCATTTAAACGTTTTGTCATTTTGTCGTTTTTGCTAATTGTATTTTATGAAACATCGATTTTCGATCGTAAAGATCTGTCCGTTTTTATTAGTTATCTTGAGTTGTAATCGTTGAATAAAATTGTTTAATAAAAAAATGTGTTAACCGTGTCAAGATAAATAAGAGGGTATATTTTCTTCTGCGTTTTCACCTTTTTTTCATTGATCTATTTTCATGAGTTGACTATAATCTATGCCTTCAAATGCTTGTCGAGTTATTGCATCCATCACCTGAATTAAAGATAAATGCATCAAAAAATGTTTCGTGCTTCGCGCTCGATTTTTTCCAAAATGTGAACTTTCCTACACTATTAAAAAGTGTGGTTGTTTTGCTGACTACTTAGCAACATTTTCGACCAGTAGTTAGCGAAACTACCACACTTTTTATTAATACTTTCCTGCTTGACATAAACTAATACCAGTTACTATTGTATATTTCTTTTTTTGCATTAAATTTATTTTTCATCAACGCTGAAAAATGTATCATTTTGTTAAATTTATGTTACTACAATTCATAACATGAATTGGTATTAAGACATACGTATTTTCATTGTGTTGTAAAAAATTTAGCTAAATAAAATGTTGTTGTAGCTTGCGTGCTTTTATTAAAAAGTTGATTTTTTTTTTTTGATATATTTTTATAACAAGAGTTTTAAAAAAATTTGTAGATCCTTTTTGGGTAAAAAACTATTGTCCTTAATTTTTTTTCGTAATATATGTCATTTTTCATAATATTTAATTAACTTTTATTCTTAATGTTATTTTTTACAGTTAAAAATAAAAGGACGCACTCTATCAAATGATTATTCATGACAAATTCGATTTTTTGGGATAAGCAACTTTTGTCTACTCATTTTTTTTTAAACATTTGTCATTTGTCCAAAAATTTTATTATTTAATTTTTAATTCTATTTTTTTTTGGTTTTAAAACTATTAAAACGAAAACTACGCATTTCATTTACAAATTATTAATAACAAGATTGTAGATCCTATTTGGGTGAAAAACTTTTGTCATTTGGTTTTTTTTCGTACCTTTTGCCGTTTAAAAAAAAATTATTTCATATTTTTAATATTACTTTTGACGATTAAAAAAATAAACGTCCAATTAAAAAATTAATAATGACAAATTTGTAGCTCTATTTCTGATGAGCAACTTTTGTGTTATTTTTTTCTTTGTAGCTCGCGTCGTTTGTTCAGAAATTTAATTTTTAAATTTTTAGTGTTGTTTTTCACGAATAAAACAGAAACTACGTTTCCTATAACGAATTAATTCAAACAAATTTGCAGATCGTTTTGATGCGCATAGTTTTTGTGAAATCGGCTTTTTTCTTAACTTACATATCTTGACCGTGAAATGAAATTTTCTATTTTCCATTGATTTTTGTGTAATTAAAATTTGAATTTTCGGCTTTTCTAAAAATCTTGCGAAGCTGTTATGATAATCTTCAAAGGTCCTGAAAAATCAACGCTTTTCTTTTAACGACTTTTTTATATCAAGCGTTGTTTTGCTCAAAATGTTTTTTTTTCCTTTTTTTGATGGTCGTTGTCGCTGCTGTCGTCGACTGCATACCGGATTAATTTAAAAAAAATAATCAGATTAGGTTTTGCTTAAGGACGTGTTTTAAAGGACTAAAAAGAAAGAGTACGGCTGTCCTTAGTACTCATAAATTTGGATAATTTGTCTTAAAGAATTTTTTCGATAAAAGGAAAATTATCAGTTTTATATCATCTTGAAAGTAAAAAAAAAATAAACAAAACTGTTCATTATAATCTAAACAACACACGCAAAATACTAAAAAATATGTATTGAAAAAATTATGCACTTGTTGTAAAGTATTTACAAATTTGTTTTAAGTCGCTTTTTAATTGGACGCGTTGTTGTATTCGGGCATCTGTGAAAGTCCCACCAGCAGCCTTGCCGCACGCCCCGTTCTCTCTCCATCCCCAACCAAGCTTCTTCGTCTGCTATCGAGCTCTCAGCGAGGTGAGGGTCAGTACGATTGTAGCGCTTGTGCAGTGAACACAATAAAGTACAATTTTAAAGTAAACTTCGCCTCGACTAATTTGTGGCTCCTCAACCCAACATTGGTCCTTCTAGCCGGATTTTCCACACAAAGCCTACACACACAGAACAATAGTTTGCCGCATCTTTTTAGACGACAACGACGGCAAGCCCCAGAATGTCGCCATGGAGCCAGCCACCCCAGAAATGGTCATATACTTAGCTAATGGACATCCGAACAATAGAAAGGAAAAGCGCACCAGACCAAGCTCTGCCTTGCGAGTGACATTAGATTCTGGCATCGAGGCTACCTCGCCTTTCACAACTCGCACACGCATCGGGCCAGCCCCGCCTTGTGGGTCTCAACTCATATTTTATTACAGCGTCTTACGCATCAGGCTTCAGCCTGTCTTGCGTAATGCTTCAGACATGGCATTTTGATGCAGAATTAGACTTGCACAGTCTTCCTCACAGCTTGGTTTCCCCAGGCGCATCAGATGAAGCTCTGTCTTGCGCGCGACATTAGATGACGGCATCGGTACTACACTGCCTTGCAGAACTTGGATACGCATCGAGCCAACCCCGCCTTGCGAATCCCACCTTACTTTTTTTTACAGACGTAACATGTCTTAAAGCTCAGCGCGCAATATTCGCCTTACTGCGCTAAGCGGCTCGGAAGATCATGGACCGGACCCGTAAAAAATGGACCACCGGCCTG
>JAUELO010166307.1:0-16688 GCA_032357855.1 Amphibolips quercusostensackenii | reverse complement strand
GAAATAAAAAAAAAAAATTCTTAAAAACGTTGTTTTTCTTGGTCAGGCCGGAAACTTATCAATCCACCCTCGTATTAGTTAACTACAAAAATTGCCAGAATTATATTACAAAATTCATGGTCAAGAAGTCTTTTTTATTCATGCATCAGCTTTGATTTTTGTTGATGAAAAGTTTTCCTGGTTGAAACGGATGTTTCAAATATTACAAATGAGCACAACTTCCTTACTCTTCAAGAAAGTGTATTAATATTATGGGTCACTAAATTTACCTCGAATCAAGGAATCTTTTCCGTTTTTGCATAAATTATAAACACATCTGTTCTATTTGTATATTAACTTACAATTATGAAAATGAGAACATTTTTACTGTGGAAATTGATTTTCAATATTATATAAATAACCATCACTTTCTTACTCTTTGATAAAATATATTAATATTATGGGTCAATCGATTTATTTTGAATTCAAGAATCTCTTACATTATTGCATCAATTTTAAATTAAATTGAAGAAGAATTTTTTACTGTCAAGAAAGTCTCTTCAAATATTATACATTACCATATTTTTTCTACTTTTCAATAGAATGCATCAACATCATAGGTGAATCGATTTGTCTCAAAATCACATAACTTTTTCATTTTTACATTAACTTTTAATTGTGAAAATGAGAAAGTTTTTTCTATTGAAATCAATTTTTAATATAATATAAATAACTATAACTTTCTTACTCTTTTGAAAATATATTGTTATTATAATTATATTATTATATTATTAATATTATTATTATTATAGGTCAATTGATTCGCCACGAACGAAGCAATCTCTTATATTGTTGCATTAACTTTAAATTACGTGAAAGTAAAAAGTTTTATTATGAAAAACCGTCTTTTCAAATATTGTACATTATTATATCTTTTTTACTCTTTAATAAAATGTATCAACATTATAGATTAATCGATTCGTTTCAAATCAACACATCTTTTCAATCCATACATCAACTTTCAATAATGAAAATGAAAACATTTTTCCAATGTAAATTAATTTTTAATATTATATAAATAAACATAACTTCCGTACTCTCTGATAAAATATATTAATATTATACAACAGTCAATTCATCTTGAATCCAGGAATCTTTTACATTATTGCATTAATTTTTAATTATATTTAGGAAAAATTTCTACGATAAAAAACCGTGTTTTCAAATATTATACATTACCATAGATCGATTTTTAATATAATATAAATTACTAAAACTGACTCACTCCTTGATAAAATATATTAATATTATAGGTCAATCGATTTATCTCGAACCAAGCAATCTTTGAATCAATTTCAAATTACTTAAAAGAATTAAGTTTCACAATTAAAAACCATTTTTTTAAATATTATACATTAACCTTGCTTTTTTACACTTTGATAAAATGTATCAAAATTATAGGTCAATTGCTTCGTCTCAAATCAATACATCTTTTCCATTTATACATTAACTTTCAGTTATGAAAATGAGAACATTTGAACTATGAAAATTGATTTTCAATATTATATAAATAACCATAACTTCTTTACTCTTTAGCAAATACATTAATATTATAGGACAATCGATTCATCTCGAACGCAGGAATCTATTACATTATTGCATCAATTATGAATTATATCAAAGAAAAATTTTTTACAATAAAAAACTGTGTTTTCAAATATTATAAATTAACATAGCTTTTTTACTTTTTGATAAAATGTATACACGTTGTAGGTAAATCAATTCTTCTCAAATTCACATATCTTTTCCATTTTCACATAAAATTTTGATTATGAATTTGATAAAATTTTCACTATTAAAATCGATTTCCAATATAATATAAATGATTAAAACTTACTTACTCTCTGATGAATTATATTAATAACATAGGTCAATTACTTCATCTCGAACCAAGAAATCTTGTATATTTTTGCATCAGTTTTGAATTACATTAAAGAAAAGAGTGGTACTATAAAAAACTGTATTTTTAAAAATTATGCATTACCATTACTCACTTACTCTCCAATGAAATGTATCAATATTATAGGTCAATCAATTTTTCTCAAATTAACGCATTCTTCTTATTTTCACATCAACTTCAAATTATGAAAAGTAAAAAAATTTTACTTGAAAATCAATTTTTGATTTAATATAAATAACCACAACTTCCTCACTCTTTGATAAAATATTTTAATATTACAGGTCATTTAATTCATTTCAAACTAAGGAATCTTTCAGTACTTGCATCAATGCGGAATTATATTAAAGGAAAAAGTTTTATCATAAAAAACCGTATTTTCAAATATTATACATCACCATAGCTTTCTTACTCTATGATAAAATATATCAACATTATAGGTCAATCGATTTCTCTTGAGTCAATACATCTTTTCTGTTTTCAAATCAAGTTCATATTATAAGAATTAAAAAATCCTTACGATAAAAATTAATTTTTAATATAACATAAATTACCATAACTTCCTAACTTTTTAATGAAATATATTAATATTGTAGGTCAATCGATTTATCTCGAACTAAGAAATCTTTTATAGTTTTGCATCAATTTTTAATTATATTAAAGAAAGAAGTTTTACTACAAAAAAACGTATTTTCAAATATTACACATAACTACAGCTTTTTTATTCTGTAATAAAATGCATAAGCATTATAGGTCAATCGATTTATCTCGAATCAACACATTTTTTCTATTTCTATTTGAAAGAGTTTGAAAGAATATAAATAAATCATGAAGAATATTAATAACTAGAAAAAAAATTAAACGATCAGAAAAGATTCACAAAGACTTAAAAAGAACGGGAAAGACTCTAATAGAATTTATTTTAATTCTAAAACTTGAAAAATATACATATATAACACAGAAAATTGAAAAAAATCGAAAATAATTGTCAAGAATTGAAAATAATTAAGGATAAGTGCAAAAAATTAAAAAAAAACTGATAATGATTTGAAAGTATTGAAAAGAGTAGAAAAGAGTTAAACAGAAATGAAAAATATCAAATAGAATTTGAATCAATAGAAACAAATTGAAAATAAATCAAACGAATCACAAATGATTAAAAATAACTGAAACAAATTAAAAATAATTGAAAGAAATTCAAGAGAATTGCATATAATAATGATATTGTATACAGTTATATCTTAGAAGGAAAATATTTTGACATAATTTGGATGTTTTCTAACATACCGGTACTGTGCGGGCGAATAAAATTTAAAGGTATCACAAATTATTAAGATAATTGAAAATATTTAATTAAAAATCTTGACTAAGAATTGAAAAGAATAAAAACTAAGTAAAAAAAACTTTAAAAAATATGATCAAAATCAAAAGAATTACAGCGAACAGAAAAGAATTGAAAGGAATTAGGACAAAATAAAATAAAGTAAATTTAACTTAAAAGAATGTAACATAATTTCTAAATAAATAAACAAAATTCAATAGAATTAGAGAGAATCTCATGGAACACAAAAATACATTTAAAAGAATTGAAACGCACATAAAATAAATAAAATAATTGAAAATAATGCAAAAGAATAAAACAAATTGACTACTATTAGATAATTTAAGAATGATAAATAATTGAAAAGTTCTAAAAACATAGAAAAGAATGTTAAAAAATTTTAAATAATAGAAAGGAATTGAATAGAATACATAATAATTGAAAAGTATTGAATAAAGTTGAAAAAGTTCTGAAGAATTGAAAGAAATGGAATAGAATTTAAAATAATATAAAAAATTAAAAATAATTAAAACAAATTAAAAATAATCGAATATAATTTAAAACAATGCAGAATAATTGAATAAGAATTGTGAAAAACTGAAAGAAATCCAAAAGATTCCGAATAATTGTAACGGATTTAAGTTTATTTCAGAAAGTCCAAAAAACATCCAATCATATTGTACTTTCTTGATGTAAATTGGATGATTTCTTAATATACATTAGATGTCTTCTAATAGACCGGTGCTGTAAGGGACAAACAATTTTTATAAATTAAAAACATTTAAACAAAATGGAAGAAATTAAAAATAATGAATGAAGAAGATTGAAAAAAATAGAAAGCAATAAGAAGTATTTCAAAAGAATGAAGAAAAAAAATGAATAAATTGAATTCAAGGGAAGCAAAAGAATGCAACTTTAATTGATGAAATTAAAAAGAATCAGAACGCATAGAAAAGAATATAAAGAAATTGAAAAGAATAAAAAAAAAAATTAAGTATAATTCTAGAATTTAGAAAATATGATATTTTCGAGAAAAATTGTTACGAATCGAATAGTATTTCAACAAAAAAAGATTTAATCTTATATAGAAAACAGTTGTATTTAACCAAAAAGACTAATAATAAACAAAAAAGTTAACTTGCCAAACAAAAATATAATTTTTCAAATAATTGTTAAATTTTATACCAATCAGATTAATTTTCAACTTGAGAGTTGAATTTTAAAATCAAGTGAAAAATCTTTAACAAAAAAAAAAATGACTTTTTAACCAAATTTTTAAATTTTTGAGAAATTAGGTATTTTTTAACAAAAAATAAGAATTTTAACAGAAAAATATAATAGTTGCTATGACATCAATAGAAAAAAAAATTTCAAAAAGAAGGTAATTGTGAACAAAATGGTTGATTTTTCTACCAAAACAGTTAAATTTTAAAACAAAATTTTTTTACCACTAAATTGTTGATATTTCAACTAAAAAAAGTGAATTTTTAATAAAGAATATTACCTCTTTACTAGAAAAGACGAATCGTCAACAAAATACAAGAATTTTCAACCAAATAGTTCAATTTTTAACAAAAACAAATTTTTAGCAAAATCGTAAAATTTTAACAGCAGAAAGGAATTTTCAACCTAATTATAAATTTTCGAAAAAAACAATGACTTTTTGAGAAAATTATTAGATTTTGTAAAAATAAGATTAATTCTTAACAAAAAAGAAAAATTCAATAGTTGATATTTCAGTCAATAAAGATTAAATTTGATGTACAAAAAAATTTTATTTAACCAAAAAAGACGGGAAATAAACAAAATAGTTGATATCTTGATCGGAAAAATCATTTTGCTACAAGAAAGTTCACTTTTCAAACAAAAAATATAATTGTCATAACATTGTTTAATTTTCAAATCGATACGATTAACTTTTAACCAAACAGTTAAATTTTCAATCAACAAACAGAATCTTTAACACGATGATTAATTTTGTACCGGAAAAGACGAATTATTAAAATACATGAATTTTCAGCCAAGCAATTAAATTTTCCGATAAAAAATATTATTTTTTAACTAAAAATGGAATAATTACAATTTTTATTTGAAATTTAATTTTATACAACAAAAGCGCTTTTTCCAAAATATGGTTACATTTTTCGATAAGAAATAAATAACAAAAATTCGATTCTTCAACAAAATAGGTAAATTTTTAACCAATTTAGTTGAAGTTTCAACCATGTAGTAGAATTTTCTACTAAAAAATATAAATTTTTAGCCGAAAAAGATATAATTACAATTTCTAATAAAAATGTATTTTCATACAACAAAAAACGACATTTCCTAAAAATAGTTGAATTTTCAACCAAAGAATTGAATTTTTATCATAAATGACAAATCTTTAAATAAATTAGTTTGATTTTTGGATAACAATACATAATTTATAAAAAATTCACGATTTTTAAAATCTAATTTTTCACAAAAAACGTATTTACATCAAAAAAGTTCAATTTTCTACTGGAATAGTTAAATTTTTAGATAAAGACATTGATTTTTAACAAATTATCAGTCGCGTTTCCAACCAGAGTTGAACTTTCAATTAAATTGGTGAATGTTCAATAAAAAAATTAATTTTTAATACATGAGTTTAACTTTCAACCAAGAAGTTAGATTTTTAGAAAAGTAAATAAATCCGCAACCTAATAGATACACTCATATAACCTATGACTGTAGGTAAAGTAAAAATCACTTATAATTTAATCTTATACACAGTCCACAATATAAAAATTATGAAACATCTATTTGCATTAAAATGTTTAAATAATATTTGCGTTATATTTTTTATTTGAACTTTTCTTTTTTAAAATATGATTTATCAATAAATTTTCACACTAATTAAAAAAAGTGAAAATTTTAGTAGAAAGATAATAGCGTATCAAAATATACTAATAAATATTCAAAACATATTGACATATAATTAAAAAAATTAATTCAGATACTCATTTCACGGCAATCATTGTAAATTAGTGCATCAAAAAACATCGCTAAATCATTCAAGCATTAGTGGTTTTAAAACAATAATGGAAATAAACAATTTATTTTACTTAACAAAAAAATTTAATCTTTACGTAGTTCAATATCGTAGAAAAATAAGTCAGTAATTAATTAATCGGTTCACAGCATCAAAATAAATAAACAATTATTTCTATTAAAACATTAAAATAATTTAAAACTTATTATGTTCTAATGGATATATCAATTAGTAATAAAATTACAAACTAATTTCAGACAAAAATTGAAACATATTTACATGCAGTTTTGCAATCTGAATTAAAGAACTCATTTTGAAACAACACAAACAATTAAAAAACTTATATAATTGTACTAAAAATATTTTAAATATAAATAAATGATCAATTTATGTTACTCAGTGAAAAAAATAAAAATAATATCTCAATGTAACTTAATATTTCGATAAAAAAATTATTGAATAGTCAATTAGTCAGTTCACAACATGAAAAACATTAAAAATTATTTTCATTGAGACATTTAAATACTTTTCATTCTATATTTTTTCAAACTATAAAAACCATTTCTGTAAATTCAAATTATTAATAAACTTTTATACGAATTTTCGGAAAAATTGAAACATAATATTAAGATAAGATTAAATTCAGATATTCATTTAAGGATTTGTCTATAATTTTTATTCAAAGATTTGAATAATTTTTACTTTACACTTTTTTTAAGTTTTTACTTTCACGTCTAGAGATTTGATTTATTAGTACCTTTTATGCAAAATTCGGTAAAAGCTTAAAGATATTTATGCATAATTTTGAAAATTACATTCAGATATACATTTCATGACATCAGCCACATTTGAAAAATCACGCAAGTGAGATAGGTGGTTACAGTTTGTGGCGTACTCAACACTATGATTCAGGAAAAGTCTTTTGCACCCGGAGGACACAGAGCGACCCAAGGACAAACGCCTTCTGCATTTTATTTTTATATTAATTATTTAATTTAAATATATTCAATTTGATTAATTTTTTAATTTCAATTTAATTTTTTAATTTAATTAATTTAATTTTTCTTTATTCATTCATTAAATTTATGTATATATATATATATATATATAATTTAAATGTTAACTTTTATTTTTGAATATTTTGTTTATTTATAAGCTTTTTAAATAATTCCAGAAAATTTAAGTTTCCATAAAATAAATTAATAATACTATAAGGATGATAAAAAACTAATAATTAAATAATGTTTAACATTATTTTGATTAAAACATTTAAATCATTATTAATTTATATATTTGAAAACTTTTTCATTGCATTACTGAGAATTTGCATTATTAATAAACTTTTATACTAATTCCAGGGAAAAATAAAATATCTGTCTATATAATTCAGAAAATTAAATTAAGATAATCATTTTACGACATTAACATTTTTAAAAATTATATAATTATTATGTAGCTATTTTAAATAAAAATTAAATTTTTATTATACAAATTATAGCCCAGATTCAGTTACATATTTATGTCATTTATTATTGTTAAAAAAATTTATCAAATAATTATGAAGTAGCGCAAAACATAAGAAGTATTAAATAATTATCCTCATTGAAGCATTCAAATCATTTTTACATTATATTTTTTTAAAAATTGAATTATTAATACCCACTTCACAACATCACAACAATCGGTTAATATCCAATCACTTAGTTCACAGCATAAAAAGCCAAAAACAAAAATTTTGATTAAAACATTAAAATAATTTATACTTCATGTATTTTTTTAAACTTGAGATTTTTTTTCTAAAAATTTCAATTAAAATAATTTTTTATACTTATTTTGGAAGAAAATAAATCATATGAATGTATAATTTTGAAAATTAAATTCAGGTACTCATTTGACAACATCACAAACATTTTAGAAAATTATATGTTTGCAATATATTGTAAAAGAATTGATCAGTCAACATTTAATTACCCAGCTAATAACATAAAAAGCAATAAACAATTATTTTCATTAAACTTTTATTATAGAAATTATAGACAATATTTAATTTCATAACCTTGAAGCACATAAGAAATTTATGTACTTAATTGAAAAAAATGGTTTAAAAATGTTAATGTAATTTATTGGCATAAAAAAATTAATTAGCTAATCATTGATTAATTAATTTACAAAATGAGAATCATTAAACTGTATGGTTCATTGAAACTTTTAAATGATTTTCACTTTATTTTTATTTTTCTATAACTTAAATTTCTGAAAATTTGATTCATCAATAACCTTTAAAACTAATTTCAGTCAATTTGAGTTTTAAAAAAATTAGTTAATCTATTAATCACTTTACCACATGAAAAGCATCAAACTATTACTTCCATAAAGCATTTAAATAATTAACTCAGACAATTTAAACATTATTAAGAATAGAGTTAGACACTAGTAGTAGAAGTAGAAAAAATGCAGTCGACACTTCCTACATTACATTAATACAACCATATAGCCGATTCCTACTATAACACAATCTCGCACAAGATGGAGGTTTGGCAACCATGGCCAAGGGCATCTTGATCCTTGGGTCTCAACCTCGGGGATCTTTCTCTAGTTTTTTTTTGTTTCTTTAATTCTCGTCAACAATCAGAAGTGAACCGGTACATTTAAGACGGTGAAGAACGGGTTAAGTCCGAAACTGTCATTTAATCGCTTTTGAGCAGCTGACCTGTGCAAGTCGGTGCATAGCCAGATGAAAAATCTCTAACCTTCCTTTAATAGAATATACTTGTTTGGCGTTCACTTTATAAATTACAGTATACTCTATTCTCAATTCCTATGTGTATACATTTAAAATTTAACATAAAATATTTATGTTTACTACACAAATTCATCAGTGTTTTTTTTCTTTATCAAACTTGTGCGAGTGATTGTCGATTCGTAACAATCAATAGTGAGATAAAACAGGATACAAAATGACCAAATAAGAAAGTTAGAATAGTTATGTCTTCCCTTTTTTACAATTTATATCTTTTTCAATCTTTTTACTTCCAGCCGAGTGGTTCTTTCTTGTTCTTAGTATTGGAATATCTTGTGATTGTTTAAAGAATGAGGCTTTTTATTTTTATAAGATTTTGGTCAGACATATATTTTTATATGCTTTTAAGAAATACTGCATAAAGCATAAGCGCAATATTAAAACCTCGAGAACTAGAACACGTAGATTTCTTAACGCAATTAATAGTCACATGAAAAATTTTAATCTAAATTCGATTTTGAAAAATGGTATTTCATTTTTACATGTTTTTGTATTAAATTATGGGATTCGAGGACTAGAGTTAACATACTCACCTCTATTATTCAACAAGGTTGGGCGGCTGTCATCTCCTGGAATTACAACGATTTCTTCTCGCGTGAACAGGGTAACCGTCCTGCTTTCCATGTTGATTTTTGCCCGTCTTTTATACCGATCAGCATATCTATACTTTCCAGCAAGAGCATTATAAGTTTACAATATTGCGAAGACGTTAGCATCGGATTTTGATAATACAATTTGTTTTTAAGTCGGTATAGGCCTCAACGAATGCCCTCCTGTTCTTATTTTCAGTCGCACACTGGCAGGAAAGATGTGTTCTCGAAATTCGAATATCCAGTGCGGACTCGTTTTTTAAATAACCTAAATAAATATAAATTGGTCAAGTTCATACTTACATCCTTTAGAAGGAAAAAAAATCATTGCAGGAGGAACCATGCATTTAGCGATAGGAGGGCGATTGGTAGTAGGAGACCTGTATCTATCACGAGAAGGAAGCTCGGCAGAAGGAAGAGTCCTCTCAGATGAATTATTGCTTTCAGAAAAATAAGAAGACCCACCACGAGAAACACCAGGAATAGGAGCGCCATTAAGTAGATATTTGAACTGTAAATCTAACTCTACAACAGGAAAGGAAGGATTAAATTGACGGTTTAGAAAGCTGAACCGACAGAGTGCTCGACCAGTAAGCAGGAGAGGGGATGACACGTAGTGAACGAGGTTTACCTCGTTCTACGATTCGTCGTCTCGTCCGCCTTGTTCGCTACGCGTTATCCCCTCTCCTGCCTACTAGCCGAGCGCTCCATCGATTCTGCTTTCCGAGCTTTCAATTTTTTAAACCTTAGTATTTTATTCTCAAAAAAACGCTAATGCTGAAAAGTACGCAAAAATCAGTGTAGTTTTGATTTATTACCAAAATTAACCTCGCAGTGGCGGTAGTATATAATATTCTCAGTAATTAATTCGATGATTGGAAAGTAATAATTTTACCGTGCAAGGGTATGAAAAGCATAATTATTTGCGAAAAGCCTAAAATTATTCTTTAAATTATACATACATATATTATATTATTATATTTACGAATAGAATAAAGGATGATTGAAAAATTGAAGACCAGAGTATAAACGACCCTGATTTTTCCAAGTAGATGAAAAACTGTTTAATTAATGAGAAATGACATTAGTAAGCAGCGAAACGAAAGAGTTTTTGGTATCTAATTATAAATTATACAATATTTTCTGTAGCCGTTATCTCACAGATAACAGGCGTTACGCTTACACTTCTGAGATTTTTTAATTGAATTATAGATCTTTGATAGAAACCACAATATCACATTAGGTAGATAAAATTAACCAACATTATATATCAGAAACAGGAGCCAAGGTATAACACGGGGTAGACAAAATCAAGAAAAAATTCTAAAAGTTTGGCCAACTGTTTTTATATTGTTAACTCATTATTAATTAAAAATTTTAGTGAGAAAATATGTTTTTTTTAGATTAATCAGATTAATTTCTTTTCCACAAGAGACTTTCTTTTCCACGAAAGCACGAAGGCAGGTTATTAGATGCTTTTGTTTAAAGGTTTCTTCGGTAGGACTTGAGAAATCATTACAAGAAAATATTATAATAATATATGATAATAATAGAAATATTTTTTTTCAAAGGTAAGAGAAGATATTTATTAATAAGTAAACAATAATATTTATAATTATGTAAATGTATAGTTTAAAGAAAATTATTTAGTTATAATAATTTTATTTTGTAAAATTCACATTTTATACATAACATGTTTCATGAACAAGTATACGTTATAAGAATGTTAAGTTTAAAATAAAAGTGTTCATTTTGTCAAACAATTTTAAAGTTTCTACGATGTACTCCTTTACCTAATAGCAAGTATTTTATATGTCAATCAATCAGTTAATCAATCTATCAATCAATAAATTAATGATTCAATAATTTTTTTTTCATCAAGTGCATAACTCCGTAATTAAATTGCTTACATTTTCTTTTAATACAAACAACTTAAAATAATTTTTCAATTCTTGTCCAATTTTTTTTTATAGTTAGGTAAATAATTTATGTTAAAACATTAATATCTTGAATTTCGCGCTGAAAAATTAAATTATTTATAACGTTTACCTGCGAACCTACCTTCACATAGTTATACAGTATACACCTTATTATTAACTTCTCTTTAAATCTCTCTGACATTTTTCAATATTCACTGTTTATATTAAAAAGTAATATAATAAACAGTTACTTAATTCTTGTTCACTGCACTAAATTCAGCCTAGTTCGAACAGGTTATAGGCCTAGCATGAGATACGAAAACAGATTGAGAAATGTACAAATTGTCAGAGGTTTGAAAAAGAAAAGGTTTGGATCTAACGCAACGCTATACAAAAAATGTTCAAAAATCAATTTGGCCTCAAATGCTTGTTAAAAAGAACTAAGACACCTTAAAAATTATGTTAGGAGCTTTTTTTATTGAGAATTATACTTGGAAATGTGTGTGCGGTGAAAATAAGCGACCATATGTCACACCTAATGATAAAGCGTCAGAAGCAGTCGTAAAGGCTTGAAACAATGCAGATCGTATCGCTAAGTCAGATTTAATGTTGGCTACTTTCAAATCAGAGCTGAAACAATTCTAATTTGCAAAAATTCCCACAGAATTTGAATAAATTAGTGTCTATTTATAAGTCAAAGGGACCGGTGAACAAAGCTTCATTTACGTATCTGTTGGCGATCCTGTTACTTTGAAGTTTAGCAAAGAGTTTTCACGACTTCAGTTGTGCAACAAAGTCCAGAGATAAGCTCCCTACACCAGAGGTCTTGAAACACAAAATTCTAAAAACAATTGACTCACGAATAAAGAATATGGAAGTTGTTTCAGATGCCATGGTGGCTAGCAAACAATTCTTTAAGAAACAAGAATTTAGGGGGAAAGATGAGCAAAAGGAAACCAAGTGCTTTCGTTGCAAAAAAGTAGTTCATAAAATTGCAGATTGTTGGTCGAAGAAAGAAAGCACAAAAATGTTGAAGAGATAGAATTATTAAGAAAAAAAAGCGACAAGCTGTGAAGGGGTAAGCTGCTTAGTGACGAAGAAAGCTGCTGCAGATCTAGCTCAAAAAGCTGAAAATGGACATCATAGTTGGTGTATGGACAGTAGCAGCACATTTCACATGTTTTTGGGTGGGCAAAAGTTGTAATCCCAAAAAAGCGTGATCATACAACACTAAATAATTCCAACGCACGATTACTGAGCGTAACATCTTGTCACACGCGTATCAAGAGCCTTTCGAGAGAGGCCCTACTATTGTAAACGGCAATATCGTTTAATTATTTCTTAATAAAAATTTTTCCTAAAAATTTGAAAATCGCAACACTGGTGCATTGCATAAAAGTTCTTTTAATTTTTTAAACTTCTTTGACACCTGAGTATCGAAGCAAATATTACTTCCTTTTTTATTGAGTTATTCCAAAGTTTTGCTATACTTGAAAAGTTTTTTCTAAACTTCCTTTAAAAACCGGCCAGTCCTGAGGATAATTGAACTTTTTTTAACAGTTTTAGGTTCCTAAAAATTCTACACCGCTTCCACTTAAGCTGGGTTAGGTTTAACTTCGTTTTCTGTTACTAAATAAACTAAGTATTTTGATTCGGGTCTAAGGTATTCGCATTTTAAGGTTCCATTCGTAATCCTTATTTCCTTATTCTTTGAAAATATTCAAAGTAATTTTTATAATTTTTGTCGAGTGTTTTGATAAATACAAAGATGTCATCGATATATACAAAACTTTTCTTGCCTACAAGTTCTCTGACAGCGCTATAAATCATTCGTTGGAATGTAGCAGGTGAGTTAAACCAAATGGCATTCTATTATACTCAAAATGTCCTGAAGTTATTGAGAACGCTGTATATTTTTAAAACTTTTTATCCATCGGTATTTGGTGGAATCCTTCACTCATATCACTAGCCAAACAGAATTAGCTTGACCTAAGTGGTCGAGAATGTCATTTATTATCGGGAGTGTATATGCTTCCTGATTGGTGTCTTTATTGATTTTACGATGATTTACTATCATCCAAAAATTCTTTTCTTTTTCAGAAACTACTCACAATGGCCAATTAAGAGTTGAATCTGAATTTTTTATTATTCGCTTTTCTAGCAACTTCTTGCATTCTTTAGAAATGAATTTATATGTGCTTCCGGATGTTCATATAATCTTAAGTTAATTATTTTGCCTATCTTTAAAGTTATTGTATAATTGATTGAATTTTTTCAAGGTAGTTAATCTGTATCTAATGTAAGAATTTCGTTATATTTTATTATCACTTTTGGTATTTGTATGGGTTTTTTGTTGTTAATGAATATTGTTCAAATCAATTTATTACGTCTAAATCTATAAATTCTGTCTGCTACATTTTTATTATTTTTAATACAAGTATCCTGATTATTTTCTTACATTTAAATTTGACAAACTAAACTTGCATTATGCAAGGTGTATTCTCCGTCATTGTGTGATGGTAATTTTTGATTTTCTAAAATAAAAAATTTAGGTGTGATCGCGTTTTTGTCATATATCAAAACAAAATGATAGACTGATTATACCTTTTTTATGATAGAGAAACGTCATCATCAATAATGTGATAGATGTGATTTTTCCCTAAGTAATTTAAATATGTTGCTCTACTTGTTTGGTGTTTATCGTTTCTCATTGCGGAATTCTACATAAATTGGTAAGTTGTTTGGTATAATGTGAGTGCGAATTCTTTATTTAAATTACTTAAGGACCCAAAGTCTTCTAACAATTTAGATTTTGTTTCATCAGCTCTTCTGACATGTACGGATTGCAACTGTCCAAATACTGCTGACAGTGCCGTTTCCTCGCATTCTATTTACCCTTCAATTTTCCTTTGGATTATTTCTTAAAAATCTAAATAATTTTCCTCTTTTTTGTTCTCTTAAATATCTGTTTCTTGTTTTGCTCTGACTTGAGGAGGTCGTATGGGGTTTTGTATGTTCTAAAAATTTTGGAATCTTACGTAACATTGTGCTGCAGAATGAACTAACTTTTAACACCTGTGACACTTAACTGGTGCTCTATCGCCTAGTGAAATGTTCTAGTTTGGTTTTTCAAATAGTTTTGTATTTGCTTTGAGTCTTCGTATAGGTCCATTTGCGGTGGCGGAAATTCAGTTAACGATTTATTGAATATCGACGGACTAACCAACAGCGACTCTTTTAACCATATTTCCATTTCTATCGCTAAATTTTGTGCTGCAATTATATTGACGGGTTCTTGGGTTTTTAATTTTATACCTTTTTCTCTTCATAAATGTAATAAATATCTTTTCAGACATTCTCTGTCTTCTATATTCAAAGCAATTTTCATTTTCGTTTTACTTGTATGCTCACTTTGCACTGCGTGCTTTAGCTCGTTAACGGCTTGAACTGTATCTTTAATTAAAATTTTGCTTTAATTCTGCTTGTTCCTGTTTTATGTTTTCTAATTTTAATCTTAAGGCGGATACAGATCCCAGTGAGAAAACATTGTGTCATTAGGCACTATGCAAGTCATTGGAAGAATTTTTGTTTCTATTTCTAATTGACCTTACTGCATTTCATTTTATTTCTTCGGCTCTAATAAAGTCCGATAGAGAATCGCTTTGACTACACTTTTCCATTTTCAAATGAATTTATAAAGTCTTCTATTTCTGTGACAACATGTCTCTTTATTTCCCCAATAGTTCTTATTACGTATTCAGTTAACGACAAATCGATGGATACCTGACCTTGCTCTCTGTTACCTACATCGCGAGGTGGTTCAGTGGTTGGTGCGGCAGAAAGATTTAGCGAACCGAAATGATTAATTTATCTGGGTTGACCGCTAAAAGGGTACGAAGCGTGCGCCGCGCAGTTGAGACTTATTCGCGTTTCCACGTTTTAAGCAATTCTTTCTTTTTCATTTTTAGTCTTGTCGTTTGTTATTTCGTTTGTACTAGATTTTTTTGTGACCATGTCACCTTTGAACCCACACGATCTTTATATTTTTTGTATTTTCAACATTTTTTTTTGTTCTGTCTAGCAAATAAATTCACATTTGTTACTATCCTGTTCATCTGTGATTTCATCTTTTTTATACTACTAATCATTAATTTCAGTAATTCATCTAAGGTCATGCGAGGAAGATATTAAGTTCTGTTTGCGTTAGAGGAGGATGTGCAGGACATATTGTTTGCTGTTAGGAATACGTTACTGATCCTTTTAAATATATTGGTCGAGTTTGTTTTGCTCTCCGCGTAACTCATAAAAAACGTCACCTCTTCCCTATAGACTTCAAAAGCTAGTATTTTAGTCCTGATAAGCTCCTAGTTTGCCTTATTCTACTTACTTTGTTTTTGCGTAACAATGTTCACTTGCTAAAAATATAAGATTACCTTACGGGGCTGTTTCCACGTGCAAGTGAACTCAAAGTATTTTCTGTTTGTTGAGGAACAGAGAGGTACAATTTTCCTAATTCAGAATTAATACTTTTTACAGGCTAATCTTCTTAACTCACAACGATTTTCGCAATTCCGCAGTGGATCAATATTTGCTGTGCCTGCATCAATTATTACTTGCGGGCGTGGCACTTTAAAATGAAGATGATTTCTTCTGCTTGGCTGCTTCGTTGTTGCTGTTCCCCTGCTTGGCTGCTGCTTTATGCATTGCGTTGTTACGTCGTTGGGCCGTTGCCTCTTCTGGCTCTCTTTTCTTGGGATTTCGTAGAATCCCGTAGATTTTTTCCATTGTAAATTCTGTAGGATTCTTTTTGCATTCTTTTCAAGGTTTTTCTTGAGGATCTGCCCTCTTGACTTATTCTTTTTAAGAGTCGTTTACCTCGATCCTGGCAGGATCGCTAAAAAATGTGATGGTCTTGTGGTGGGGATCAAAATGGTAAGTAGAACAAACATAGAGCAAAACAGCCTTATATTTCAACACAGAAACTACACATGTTACAAGGAAGCATCTGAAAATAGAAAAACCCAAGTTACAGATACAACTCGAAGAAGTCTAAGAAGAAGCCGACGAAGGCACAAGATGACGCCTTTTATATTAAGGTAGGTGGAG
>JAUELO010166037.1:0-16691 GCA_032357855.1 Amphibolips quercusostensackenii | reverse complement strand
GATTGGTTCATAATCACCCAAAAATTTAGATCTGGGCACTATGATCTTTTCCCTTAATTTTTCTTTACATAATCTTTCAGGTTATTTATATGACGAATCACTGAGATATTTATTAAAAAAAGTTAGTGTATACCTTCGTTGCCTATCACCAAAGGTATTCAGAGGAAGATGCCATATTTAAAAAAATACGTTTGCATATTTTGTACGAATGTTTACTTTTGTAAAAATTTATCCATTGTGATAAGTCATCCTTTGTGACAATTTTTCATGTTATTATTTTTTTTGTGTGTGTTATTATATATATATTTTTTTCAGAATTATTTTTTATGTAATAATATCTTAAATTGTAAGTATTTTCCTCAATTTACATATTTTCAGGTTTTTATAATTTTTAACAATGCTTTATTTTATTATTTTTTAAAATATCATTTATATCTTGTTTTACTCTTCATTTATGAATAGCTGATGATTATATTTAATAATAAAAAGATTTTTTATTATTTTAGTTCTTTCTTTAGATCTGTGAAATTTCTTGTAACATGTGCATTTTATGATGTCTTGGGTTAGTTTTGATGGTTTTGTTTGAGAATTAAGACACTTGTCCTAGCAGACTATAAGCTATATATAATAAAAGAAAGGGAGAGTCCTTGCTTTTTATGGGTCCTCTTTCTCTAAACTCTAAAGAGTGGGAATGTATTCAAAAATCTAGCAATACTTCGAGAGTTTTCGTCGTTGACACCATTTTCAGTTAACTAAGTGACTTTAATAGCGAACTACGTATTTTTTTGATCTTTTTTTAATATATTAATTTGTTATTTAATTTTTTTTTTGAATTGTATATATAGTGAATGTTTTATATTTTTTCTTCATATTTGAGACTGTGCTTGTGATTTTCAAATTCACTCTATTACTGTTGTGATGTTTGCTGGTAAAATAAAGTGTATATGGTATTGTAATATTCATTTATGCATAGAAATTTTATCTTTATAATTATTCAATTTCTCAAATATATATATATATTTTTTTTTTATTTTTTGTTTGTTAATGAATTTTTCTGAAAGATTTCTTATCATAAAGAATAATTTTTTATCAGCTTTTCATTCATGTTTACAGGATTATGATATTTTTCATGTTTGTTTTTTAAATTATTGATTGTTATGTTAATTATGTATACCTTGTTTTAGTCTTACTGTAAATAATTCCTGATAAAGAGGTCTGAATTGGTCTTGATTTTTCTGGTAGTATAAAAAACGGAGAAAGGAAAAAGTGAGAGGTTGGTTTTTGGTTGACTTTTTCCCTTTTTCTCCCTCTTTTTTTCATTTTGGTTTCTTATTTGTCTTTAATGAGCCGAAAAGTAAAGTTGTTTTGTAAAGTCTGTTTTTATAATTATTAATCTCTTTAATGTATATTTGCCTTAAAATTTTTCATGAGAAACTCGACTTCTCTTCGACCTTAAGTTAAAATATTATCAGTACTTGGACGACATACTTGTCTACGATCCCGAGGATAAAACTGAGGAAATACAGGATAGATTTAACAAGTATAACTTTCGTTTAAACTTCACTTTAGAAAAAGGGACAGATAATAGCATTAATTTCCTAAATATCACAATTCAAAGAAATGGAGAGAACTTGGAAACCAACTGGTACAGGAAACCATCCTGGTCCGGAAGATATATGAATTTTAATTTATATACTCTATTAAAACAAAAAATAAGTGTGATTAATAATTTAGTCGACAGAGCAATTTTGCTTTGAGTAGAAAAATATGAAACAAAAAACTTAACTCTAATTACGAGCACACTTTTAAAAAACGATTTTCCTAAGGGATTAGTCACTAAATTTATGAATAAAAGAATCGAAAAATTAAAATCTAGTCAAAATCAAAGCTTGTTAACACTAAATATAGAAACAAACAAAATCATCGTACTACCATATACCGAAGAACATAAATTTAAAATTAAATACAGATTAAAAAATGCAGGACTAAATGTCATTTTCCGTTCAGAAAAAGATCCTTTTGGTTGATTTCGTAACCTGAAGAAGCCTATTGAAAAAGAGCAAAAAACACACATTATATACTCTATAAGTATTAAAATGAAATATTATTAGAATAAAAGAACATGCTGACGATTGTAAAAAAAAAATAATAGAAAAACGGCTCTTGTCGAACACTCACATTTTTATAACCATCAATTTGACTTTAACAACGTTAAAATTCTTAATAGAGAAACTAATTATTGGGAACGATTATTCAAAGAAATGTTGTATATTGTAAAAGCCCAAGTTCAATTAACAAAAGAACTGACATTCAAAATCTAAGTCACTTATGTATGAATGTCATATAAGCTACGAATAGCATATAAATAAGTTTTCATAGAATCTATGTATATATTAATATTTTTGAATCCACATCGCCACATTTGTATTTCTATTCTATGTGAAGATGGCACGCAACTAGATGCGCACAACTCAAAAACAAAGTATTCCGCGCATGGAATACTCTATTATATATTAAAACCATGTATTAAGTTAACCTCTCATCAGAATATAATAATGTCACTTTCCACTCATGGCTCAGGTAAAGTATAAAATGTTGGCTTACAATAATAAATAAGTAACACACAAATACCTAACCATAAGTGGAAATAACTATATTGTTAAAATGTTTATGTTTATAAAAAAAAATGTAAAGGAAAAACAATAATTTTGAACTCAAAACTGCAAGAATGAATTTTGGAGTCCTTACTTTTTCGTCTAAGTGGTAAGATTTCGAACTTATAATGAATATTTTTTTATAACTGCGTTTAATATTGTAGAAAGGATATTTATAGCCTTTTTTCTCGTCTTAATGTTATAGATTTTTAAAAATTTTCAACAACTGATGAGGCCCCACGTCGAGAGCGAAACGCTTTATGAATAAATAAAATATTATTGACCAGTGATGCTGAAAAGAAACTAACATTATTTTTTACTATTTTATTACTTTTCGGAAATTGATCGTCTTTCGTCAGGATTTCAGAAAGTTATTCAAAAGTATTGAATATATTGAAATAAATATTTAATGTATTTTATTTTAGAGTCGCTTTTTTTGTGTGTAGAAAACCAGCCTTCCCGGTTCAAAATTTGACTGCTTGGCTGAAATTTGGACTACTTTGTTAAAAATTAATTTTATTAGTTAAAGATCCATCTTTTGGTTGAAGGTACTTTTTTTTTGTTAAAAATTATTGTTTTAGCTAAAAATTTAACTGTCACATTATTAGATGAAAATAAATCTTTTTTATCTTAAAGTTCAACTAGTAGGTTGAAAATTAATGTAGTTTGTTGTAAATTCATCTTGGTTTCAAAATTCAAGAATTTGGTTAAAATTGTTTTTTTCTCTTGACTGAAAACTCTTACTTGGTTCAAAATTAAAAACTTTGTAGAAAATTCATCTTTTGGGCTCAAAAATGTATCTCTTTCGAGAGAAAGTTGATATTTTTGGGGTAAAAATACAACCGTTTGTTTTAAATTTAATCCGTTTTTGATAAAAATGCAACTACTTGGTTAAAAGTAAAAATTCTTTGTTAAAAGAATTGTTGATCATTTTTTTTAATTCAACTGCTTAAGAGAATATTTATAACATCTTCTAATCAAATTTGTGCCTGGTCACCATAAATAGATATCGGCTAATCACACAACACGGTAGGAAGAAATTACGACAAAAGAACAAAGTTTCTAAACCAGTATACCAGAAAAATCCAACATCTAATTAAATGATTGCCTGGTCAACAAAAATTACATTAGCTAATCATACAGCACTGTTGCAAAAGGATATAACAATGGAACAAAACAAATATATACAGCAGTCAATCAACCAAATTTAACATCTTCTAGTTAAATTCTTACCTGGTCACAATTATTAACATCGGCTTATCACACAACACGGTTGGAAGAAGATACGACAATGGGACAAAGTATATCAACCAGTATACCAGCGAAATCCAACATCTTCTCTTTGAATTCTTACGTGGTCAAAATCCATTGACATCGGCTAATCATTCAATACGGTTGAAATTTGATATTCAACCTAATCAACACTAATTAACTTTAGCTAATCACACAACCAGGTAGAAAGATGATACAAAAATTAAACACACAAACTATATGGGCCAGTATATCAACGATTCGGTTGATAGAAGTACAACAATAGACCAAACAAACTATAGATCAGCGTACTTACTAAATTTAACATTTCCTAATTAAATTATCACCTGGTCAAAATTTATTGACATTGGCTTATCTTACAACACAGTTAGAAGAAGATACAATACTTAAACGAACTGCATAAACCAGTATACCAACAAAATCCAACAGCTTCTAATTTACTTCTAACCTGTTCAACATCAATTACCAATAGCTAATTATAAATCATGGTTAAAAAAAGATACAAGAATGAAACAAAGAAGCTACATGGAGCAGACCAACAATATCTATTATCTTATTAAATTCATACCTGGTCAATATCAGTTAACATCAGCTGAGCACACAACACGGTTAAAAGATGATACAAAAATGGAACAAATAAGCTATATAGACCAATATACCATCAAAATCTAACATCTTCTAATTAAATTTTTTTACCTTTAACATAAATTACATTAGCTTATTATACAGCATGGTTCAAAAAGGATACAGCAATTGAACAAATAAACTATATAAACCAGTATACTAATAAGATTCAACATCTTATTGAATTTTCACCCGATCAATATTAATTAACATTAGCTAATCATAACATTCGTTTGGCAGAAAGTGCAACAGAGAAACAAACAAAATATACAGATCAGTATACCAACCAAATTTAACATCTACTAATTAAATTATTACCTGGACAAAATGAATTGACATTATTTAATCATACAACACAATTGAAAGGAGATACAATAATGAAAGAAGCAAACTATACAAACTTTTATACCAAAAAAGTCCAACATTTGCTCCGTCAGTTCTTACCTACTCACCATCAATTACCATTGGCTAATAATATAGCATGGTACGGTAAAGATTCACCAATAGTAAAAACAAACCACATAGACTATTATACTAACAATATCCAGCATCTTTTGATTAAATTTTAACCGGGTCGAAATCAGCTGACATCGGCTAATCATACGGCACAGTGGGTAGAAAATACGACAATGGAATAATCTATATTGACCAGTACACCACCAAAATCCAAAATCTTATAAGGTTCTTATCTGGTCAACATAAATTACATCAGTTAATCATACAAGACGAGTGCGAAAGTATATAACAATAAAAAATACAAAATATATGGACCAATATATTAACCAAATTCAACGTCTTCGAAATAAATTCTCACCTGGTCAAAACCAATAAGCATGGGCTTCATACAACATGGTTAGAAGATGATACAACAATGGAACAAACTATATGGTCCAGTATACCAAAAAAAATCCAACATCTTTTAATTAAATCATAACCTCATTAATATCAATTAACATCAGCTAATCATAGAACTTGACATTCGAGAGGGGAAAAATTAATTAAATTGAAGTCTTTTAATAATTATAAATCTATTACATTCATTGAGTTTACAGTACTAATTTAAAATAAAAATATATAAAAAGACAGCGTCAGATGGTAGTGCCTTATTTTCGTTTACGTCTAGTAGAAACCAACGGTTACATTGAAAATAAAAAAGTTTTATTTAATGAATTTTCAGATAAAACTTAGTGTAACGTTTTAGGACCATTCTGCTCTCATCATCAGACCTTAAACTTATACAAATTTAGAAATTTGGTAAAAAATTAATATGTGCATAAAAAACCAACTAGAAAAAATTCAACGTGAGTGCAAATGATTATGTTTCAAAATTGATCAAGAATAGGTTATTAGTTCTACAGAAAAAGTAATGTGAAAAGACTGTTGTCAATATTATTGATAAGAAGAATATTCTGAACTAAAAAAATTATGCTAAAATTTCTCAAATATGATAGGAAAAAGAAGGGATGTTTCTCCGCCTCTATTTTGATTTGTGAGCAATAAACATTATTGAGCAGTGATAATATTAACTGTAATATATCAACTAAGAAATATGAAATTTTAATATTTCAGATACGATATATACTAATAACTAACATGGAAAGAAAATTAACGCTAAATAAAAAAAATATAGATACGAATAGAAACAATACGATATTTACTTGACCTATGGAAGTTTTTTTATCTCAATATAACGTATGATGAGCGGTACAATCATTAGGCACTCAAGAATGTTTTCTGGTTAAACAATTTGTAACAAAGACTATAAAGGTTAACAAAATTCTAAACTATACAGATGGTTTATTGAATTTTGTGAAGATTCAAATTACTATGGTAAATTAATCTTCAAAAATATTAAGACAACATAGTGATTAGGATAGGCCAACGAGTGTGTGATTGGTCACTGTAGTGTGGTAAAATAAGGTCATTGGACACCTTGTCAAACAGATAAGTTTATAGATTAATCTTTTCTTACAATGTCTTTGCGTGAAGCAAAAGATTCAACCTTTACCTCAGGTTCATGTGGTAGAACATTAGCATCAGGTTTATGTGGTACTGAAGGATTTACTATACGACATTGTGGTGTGATAGGGAAGGCATCATAGTTGCCACGAGCTTCTCCTTTGGTGATTAAACATTGCTGGTTATAGTTATTTTCTTTTGTCATGATACGATGGTGTTTGCTATTGAATATTGGAAGAACTAAGCCATTGCTGGCTCTTCCAACGATATAACCACGGCATTCTATAAGAGGTATACCATGCTTGACTGGATAAAAGCAACCATTTTCCTCGTAGAAAATACCGTCTTTGTCGTGATGGCAAGTTATTTCTGGTATCTTATCATCTTCCGAATATATATTACAGGGTGGTAAATCTTCGAACTTTCTTCCGGACGTACTGGGTGGACCAATCGCGTCGTGGAACTGATGGGGCAACCTTTCCGGTGAACCTAATGTCGTAAAAAAAATATAAATGACTGAGTTTTAATACATCAAGAAAAGAAATTTAGAATTAAAGAAAATCTTCTTCAATCAAAGAAACAAGCTTATAAAATTTTTTTCTGAATGATTTCTAGTTTAATATATTTGTCTACCTAGGTACTGACTTATCATGACATAAAGACAACAACAAAATTCTGATTTTGTCGGAATTTCATATTTCAACTTAACTACTTTAAAATGCTTATTTATCACTTGAAACAATAAATTTAATTTTAATAATGAAATATCTCTTAGGATGTGGAAAACAGATTCAAATAAACTAGGTTCTTAGCTCTTAAGATATTATTTATTTGATTTAATAATATTCACATCTATTGCAAAGAAATATTTTCTTTGTATTGGAGAAATATCGGTAAGGAAATGATCTCTTTGAGTCAAAGGAGATTTTTTTTAAATCAAGAAATTGACTAAAAACTAAAACTGTCAAACTTCTTTGCAATCACGCTCATATTACTATATACTTACGACTAGAATTAGCAAAAACTGCTAAATCGATGACCAGAGTCGCAATGAGGATCATTATTTTTTTCGTATCAATACAGGCAATTCGTAACCAGTCTAAAGTTAATTATTATTTTTACGATCCACCATAATCTTTAAACATACTAGTCGTTATCTCATTCTTCTTTCGCAATAACTTTACATATACAGGGTGATTCTTTTGTCTTGAGACATCGAAATATCTCAAGAAATGCGCATCTAATGAAAAAAATGTTTCAAGCAAAATTTCCGGATAAAACTCACGTATTTTCAACCAAGAATCTAAATCTAGAATAAAAAATATAGGTTCTCATTAACAATTTTTTAACTTACCCCTCTCCCGCCTTCAGGGCGTGTGGTTAATTTTCGCGGTGTCGCTTTTCCCCCTTGAAAAAAAAGTTTTTATTGCGGACATTTTTTTCGCTATATGCGTATTTCTTGAGATATTTCAATTTCTCAAGATAAAAGAATCACCCTATGTAAATTGAACTAGGTTACCGAACTCACGTTTACAGAAAGTGAAAGACAATATCATACAGATAAAAATTGTTTCGCAATCGAAACCCTGAAAATAATGCTCCTGAACTGATATCCAATATAATACCTATGCAAAATCATATGCAGAAAGTAAAAATATGAATAACAATTTTTTGAAATATATAGGATAATAGGATGCGTAGCATTTTTTGATTGGTAAAAAACAAGATTAAAAATAAAGAAATCAAATTTTTGGAGAAATAAAACAAGCTACGGAAAAAAATGATGAAAAGAAACACAGAAAAAAGTGGGGTTTCTATTAAAAAAAATTTTTGGTTTTAAATAAGCTGCAAGAAAAAGGAAACCCTCATAGATGGCGCCACGTTCTATGTGATTTCCCCATATAAAATTAGAACTGCAACAAAAAGGAACCTTCAGTTTTTACTGTGAAGTTGTCTGCTCAAAAAAACTAAAAATTTGTTAATAATCATTTTTCGATGCAAAGCGTGGTTTTGGTTTCAATCGTAAGAAATAAAATTAAAAATAAAAACATTTAATTTTTGGGCAAACGACACAAATTATGAAAAAATAAATAGACAGCATTTGCTCATTCAAGAAAGAGCTGCAAATTTGTGATAAATGATTTCTTGACAAAATGCGTTATTTTTTATTTAATTGTAATAAATAGCATTAAAAATTAAATAAATTTTTTAAAAGGACGCACTGAGCACCAAAAAAAAATTAACAGACAAAAGTTGTTTACCGAAATCAGATCTACAAATTTATCATAATAAATTTTCAGATAGTACAATTAAATTTTCTTTCAATCGTAAAAAATAGGATTAAAAATTAGAAAATTAATTTTTTAGGAAAACAACACAAGAGGCGAATAAACATAAAAAAGTTTTTTACCCAAAAAAGAGCTATCAATTTGTTACTATTCATTTTTCAATAGAACGCGTAGTTTTGGTTTTAATCGTAGAAAATAATATTTAATAAAATTTAATTTTTGGAAAAACGACACGAGCCATGCAAAAAATGAATGGACAAAATTTACTCAACTTATATAAATTACATAAGCTAATCATACAGACAGTTGCAAAAAGATATAAAAATAAAACAAACAAAAATATATAGACCAGTATATCAACCAAATCTAACATCTTTTGATTAGATTTATGCCTGGTCAAAATCAATTGACATTATCTAACCATACAACATCGTTGGAAGATGATACAACAATTGAACAGGCTAACTATATGGACCATTATACTAACAAGGTCCAACATTTTATTGAATTTTTACCTGGGCAATATTAATTAACATGAGCTCATTATACAATTTCGTTGGAAAAAAGTACAACAATGGAATAAACAAACTATATAGACTAATATACTAACGAAATTAATCATCTCCTAATTATATCATCACCTAGGCAAAATCAATTGACATCGGCTTATTATACAACATGCTTTAGAGAACGATACATTAATGCAATAAACCAACTCTATAAACCAGTATACCAACAAAATAATATTTTTTTATATATTTTTTACCTGCTTAACATCAATAACCATTAGTTAATTATATATCATAGTTGACAAAAAATACAACAATAGAATAAACAAACTGTATGGACTAATATACTAAGAGAATCCATCATCTTGTTAAACTCTTACATAGTCAATATTAATTAACATCAGCTAGGGATACAACACGGTTGGAAGATAATACAACGGAACAAACAAAGGATATAGACCAATATACCAAAGAAATCAAACATCTTGTAATTAAATTCTTACCTGTTTAAATCCAATTAACATCGGCTCGTCATACAATGCAGTCGAAAGAAGATACGACAATGGAACAAATTATATGGGAGTGTATACCAGGAAAATGCAACATCTTTCAATTAAAGTCTTACTTGGGCAACATTAATTACATAAGCTGATCATACAGCACGGCTGCAGCAGGATATAACAATGCAACAAACAAAATATATGGACCAGTATACTAAGCAAATCTAACATCTTTTGATTAGATTTTTGCCTGGTCAGAATCAATTGACATCGGCTAACCATACAACATGGTTGGAAGATGATACAACAATTCAACAGGCTAACTATATGGACCATCTACTAACAAGGTCCAACATTTTATTAAACTTTTACCTGTGCAATATCAATCAACATGAGCTAATTATACAATTCCGTTAGAAAAAAGTACAACAATGGACTAAACAAAATATATAGACTAGTATATTAACAAAATTAATCATTTCCTAATTATATCATCACCTGGTCAAAATCAATTGACATCGGCTTATTATACAACATGATCTGGAGAACGAAACACTAGTGCAATAATCCAAATCTATAGACCAGTATACCAACAAAATAATATTTTTGATATATTTCTTACCTGATTAACATCAATAACCATTAGTTAATCATACAGCATAGTTGACAAAAGATACAACAATAGAATAAACAAACGATATGGACCAATATACTAACAAAATTCATCATCTTGTTAAACTCTTACATAGTCAATATTATTTAAATCAGCTAAGCATACAACACGGTTTGAAGATAATACAAAAATGAAACAAAGGATATAGACCAATATGCCAAAGAAATCCAACATCTTGTAATTAAATTCTTACATTACATCATTAAACATTACTTAATCATATAGCATGGTTGGCAAAAGATACAACAATAGAATAAACAAACTATATGGACCAATATACTAACAAAATCCATCATCTTGTTACACTCTTACACAGTCAATATTAATTAACATCAGCTAAGCATACAACACGGTTGAAAGATAATACAACAATGAAACAAACAAAGTATATAGACCAATATGCCAAAGAAATCCAACATCTTGTAATTAAATTCTTACATTACATCAATAAACATTAGTTAATCATACAACATGGTTGACAAAAGATACAACAATAGAATAAGCAAACTATATGGACCAATATACTAACAAAATCCATCATCTTGTTAAACTCTTACATAGTCAATATTAATTAACATCAGCTAAGCATACAACACGGTTGAAAGATGATACAACAATGAAACAAACAAAGGATATAGACCAATATGCCAAAGAAATCTAACATCTTCTAATTGAATTCTTACCTGGTCAACATTGATTACGTAAGCTAATCATACAGCACGGCTGCAACAGGATATAACAATGCAACAAACAAAATATATGGACCAGTATACTAACCAAATCTAACATCTTTTAATTAGATTTTTACCTGGTCAAAATCAATTGACATTGTGTGATCATACATTATGGTCGAAAGAAGATACAATAATGGAACAAACAAACTACATAGACCAGCATATAAAAAAAATCCAACCTTTGTAAATCAAAATCTTACCTGGCCAACATGATTCACGTTAGCTAATCATACAGCATGGTTGGCAAAAGATACAAAAATGGAACAAACGAACTATATGGACCAGTATACTAACATGATCCAACGTCTTGTTGAATTTTACCTGGTCAATATTAATTAACATTAGTTAATAATACAATTCGATTACAAGAAAAAACAATATTGGAACAAACAAACTATACAGACCAGTATACTAATAAAATTTAATATCTCCTAATGAAATGATCACCTGGTCAAAATCAACTGACTTCGGCTAATCATACAATATGATTGGACGAATATACAATAATAAAAAAAACTATAAGGAACAGTATACCAACAAAATCCAACATTTTTTTATTTAGTTCTTACCTGCTTAACATGAATTACCATTAGCTAATAATACTGCAATGGAACAAGGAAACTACGTGGACCAGTATACCAACATTATCTAACATCTCATTAAATTTATACCTATTCAATATCAATGAAAATAAGCTTATCATACAGCACGGTTGGAAGATGATACAGCAATCAAACAAACAAACAATATATACCAATATACCAAAAAATCCAACATCTTCTAATGAATTTCTTACCTTGTCAACATAAATTACATAGCTTATCATACAGCACGATTGCAAAAGGATAGTCCAATAAAAAAATATATATATGGACCAGTATACCAACCAAATCTAACTTCTTCTAATTATATTCTTGCCTGGTCAGAATTAATTGACATTGGCTAATCACACAACAGAGTTGGAAGAAGATACAACAATGAAACAAACCATATGGTCCAGTGTACCAATAAAATCCAACATCTTTCAATTAAATTCTAACATCGTCAAAAACAATTGAAATCGGCTAATCATACAATACAGTTAAAAGAAGATACGGCAATGATGCAAACTATATGGGAGGACGGAAAAATTAATTAAATTTAAGTTTTTTATTGAAATAAATCTATTAAATTCATTAAGTTTACAGTCTTAATTTAAAATAAAAATATATAAAAAGACACCGTGAGATGGTGGTGTCTTATTTTCGTTTATGTCTATCAGAAACCAATGGTTAAATTAAAAATAAAAATGTTTCATCATATAAATTTTTGAATAAAACTTAGTGTAACGTTTAAAGACCACCCTGCTCTTATCCCCAGACCTTAAACTCATACAAATTTATAAATTTGGTAGAAAATTTTAATGTGCAGAAAAAACCAACCAGAAATATAAGTAAGTGCTAATATTTATGTTTGAAAATTATACAGAATAGGTTTTTGGTTTCATAACAAAAGTAATGTAAAAGCCTATTGGCAATATTATTGATATAAATAAAAATTCTAAACTAAAAAAGTGATTTAAAAATTCCTTAAAAATGACAAGAAAAAGAAGGGAAGCTTCTCCGACTCCATCTTGATCTGTGAGCAATGAACATCATTAAGCACTAATAACATCAACAATAGTGTAAGAACTAAAAAATATAAAATCCAAATATTTTAGATACTATATATACTCGAAGTCTACAAGGGAAGAAAATTAAAGTTAAATCAAAAAAATGTCGATATGAATAGGGACGATACAATATCTACTTGACCTATGGAAATTATTCTTGTCTCAATATAATGTAGGGTAAGTGGTACAATTATCAGCTACTTGAGAAGTTTTTCCAGTTAAACAATTGCAAACAAACACGATGAGCAGCGAACAAAATTCTAAAATACACATCTGCATATTCAAATTTTTTAAAGATTAAAGTTATCATAGTAAGTTTATCCTTAAATTTAGCTAGACGACATAGTAGAATAGGCCAATGAGTGTTCGATTGGCCACTGAAATGTGATGAAATAAGGTCTATGGCCATCATGTTGGTCTTATCAGGTTATAGATCACTGTTTTCCTTTAAAATTTTTGTGTGAAGTAGAAGATTCAGCCTTTACTTCAGGTGCATTTGGCACTGGAATATTTACTATACGACATTGTGATGTAATAGGGCTTGACTCATAATTGTCACGAGATTTTCTGTCGGTTATAAAACATTGCTGGTGGAAGTTATTTCTTTCCGTCAAGACACGGTCATGTTCACTGTTAAATATTGGATGAACCAAACCATTGCTGGCTCTTCCAATGATATAACCACGGCATTCTATAAGAGGAATACCATGCTTGACTGGATAAAAGTGACCATTTTCCTCGTAGAAAATACCGTCTTTGTCGTAATGACAAATTACTGAGGATACGTTATCTTCTTCCATATATCTGTTACTGGGTGATACTTCTTCGAACTTCCTTCCGGACGTACTGGCTGGACCACTCGCGTAATGGACCTGGTGGTGCAATCTTTCCGGTGAACCTAATTTTGTGAGAAAGAATACAAATGGCTTAGTCTTAATACATGAGGAACAAAATCTTGAATCAAGAATATCTACTTCATGCTGAGAAATAAGCTTATCAGATTTTGCGTTAAATGAGTTCTAGTTTAACATATTTGGCCTTCTAGGTACTGACTTATCATGTCAGAAAGACAACAAAATTCTGATTTTGACGGAATTTCGTATTTTCACTTAACAACTTCTAAATGCTTATTCAGTACTTAAAATCATCGATTAAATTAAAATGATGAAATATTTCTTAGGATGTGAAAAACTGGTTCAATGAAACTAGGTTCCTAGCTCCCAAGGAATAATTTCTTCGACTTAATAATGTTCACATCTATTGCAAAGAAATATTTTCCTTGGAATAAAAACATGAAAGCAAAAAAATGATCTTTTTGAGGGAAGAAATACTTTTTTGAAATTTAGAAAATCATCAGAATCTTAAACTCGTAACCTTTTTCGCAATTAAACTTATATTATAATATATTCACCGCTGGAATCAACAAGAACTGCTAAATCGACGAACAGAGTCGCAATAAGGATCATCATTTTTCGTATTAATACAGACAATTCGTAACCAGTTTAAAGATAATTATTATTTAGAAAATCTGCCAGAATCTTCATGCATACTAGTCGTTATCTTATGATTTCGCAATTACTGCACATATATATGTAGATTAAGCCAGGTTATAAAATTTATGTTTACAGATAATCTTGTTACGTAAATCTGCGACATTAAGTCAATTCGCATTGTTATAAGAAATATTATTAGACATACGAAAATTGCTTTATATTCTTCGCGCGAAACCTAATACTCCTAAGCTGATGTCCAATATAATATCTATGTGGCATTGCACGTGGAACATATAAATGTGAATATTTTTTTCAATGCTTAAAAGAATATAAATTGGTGACTTTATTTTACAAGTAAAGCATCTCAATACAGACTCTTTCCCCTATTTCCCTTTTTCCGCCTTTTTTAAAGAATTCTTTTTTTTGTTTTTAAAAAACTTCCACTGTTTTCTCTTTTTTTTAATGCAAACAGAATAAAAAAAAATAAGAAAATACAACCATTTTTTATTGATAGTTTAAGTATTCTTTTTTAACCATTTTTTTAAATTACATTTTTGGCTTAGAATTCATATATTTTGGTTATACATTCTTCTGTTTGGTTTAAGATTAAACTATTTTTTTGAAAATTATTATTTTTTAAGTTGAAAGGTAATTTTCAAACTGAAAAGCTAACTATTTCATTACAGGTTGAAAATTGATCGTTTTTGGTTGAAAATTCAACAAGTTTAATGTATTGAATACATTTTAAATATATATTGAATGTATTTTGTTGTAAAATTGTCTAATATTTGTAAAAAATGAATCCTTCGGGTTTAAAATTCAACTGCTTGGTTGAAATTTGAACTACTTTCTTAAAAATTCATTTTATTAGTTAAAGATCCATCTCTTCGTAAAAAATCTTTTTTTTTGTGAAAATTATTATTTGTTTAACTGGAAATTTACCTGTTTCATTATTGGTTGAAAATGAACTTTTTTTTATAAATTCAATTATTAGCTTAAAAATTTATATAGTTTGTTGTAAATTTATTTTGGTTTGAAAATTGAACAAATTTGTTTAAAATTTTTTTTCTCTTTCGACTGAAAACTCTTTCCTGGTTAAAAATTTAAAGCTTTGTAGAAGATTCGTCTTTTGGGTTGCAAAATTTATCTCTTCCGGTAAAAACAACTTTGTTTAGTGGAAAGTGTAAAAGTTCTATTTTTTGTTAATAATTATTTTTTGTAGTTTAAAATTCAACTATTTGATAAGAAATTGATATATTTTGTGAAAAATTAATTAATTGTGGTAGAAAATTAATCCTCCTGGTTAAAAATTCATGTTTTTGGTTGATTCAGCTTCTTGGTGGAAATTCATTTACTTTGCTGTCAATTAAACAGTTTTGTTTAAAAGTATCCTATTTGGTTAAAAAGTTAATTTATTATAATATAATTATAATTTATTTATAATTTTTTTTATTTATGATTTATTTATAATTTATAATTAATTATATTTATTATTTTATATATTATATTTAAAAAGTTAATTTGGTAAAAAATTATTATTTCGTTTGAAGGTTAAACTATTTTGTTAAAAATTCATCCTGTTTGGTTAAATTCTACTGTATTTGATTTAAACTAAAATTCTTTCTTGGTTGACATCAACAAATCATTTTTTGGAGAGAATTAATCTTTTTTGCTTAAAAATTTGACTATTTTGTTAAAAATTAATCTTTTGCAGTAGAAAATGAATTTCCTCAGTTGATAATTCATGCTTTAATTTAAATACTCACCTATTTTGTTAAAAATTCATATATTTTGTTAAATATTAAATAATTTTGATAAAAAGTAATTCTTTCTAGTTTAAAAATTCGCGGGATATAGTTCAAGCGGAGTAATTCACCCCCACTGAACCGCATTTTTAGGAGTTGTTTGCCCTTAAGTACCGTTTTAGAAATTTTTATATCAGGTGGCTTAATCAGAGCGTGGTACTGGCTTTTTTTTTAAAAAAGGTAGGGAAGTGGAGAAGGGGAAGTGGAGGAGGGAAAGTTGAGGAGGGGAAGTTGCGGAAGGGAAGTGGAGAAAGGGTAGTAATAGAAAATGAGAGGAGGGGAAGAGGGGAAGTAAGAAAAAAAGAGCGGAAGGAACTTAGAGGAATTGAGGGAAAATTATAAGAAAAGAGGGGAGGGTAAAGAGAAGAAGAAAGGTGAAATAGTGAAATAGTAGAGAGAAGTGCGGTGAAATAGGAGATATTACTAGAAGGGAAGGGAGGGAGAGTAGTGAAGGAGGTGAAGGTAGGGCTTATAGTTCGTTTGATTAGAAGAGGAAAAGTGATAGCTTGGGAATGGAAGTAGGGGGAAG